>PVKU01011593.1:0-42030 GCA_004027475.1 Anoura caudifer | reverse complement strand
GAAGAGCAACCAGTGGAAAACTTATTTGAACAAATAATAAAGGAGAACTTCTCCAATCTGGCAAAGGAAATAGTCTTCCAGGAAGTCCAGGAAGCTCAGAGAGTCCCAAAGAAGTTGGACCCGAGGAGGAACACACCAAGGCACATCATAATTACATTACCCAAGATTAAAATGAAGGAGAGAATTCTAGAAGCAGCAAGGGATAAGGGCACAGTCACCTACAAAGGAATTCCCATCAGACTGTCAGTGGATTTCTCAAAAGAGACCTTACAGGCAAGAAGAGGCTGGAAAGAGGTATTCCAAGTCATGAACGTCAAAGACCTACATCCAAGATTGCTCTATCCAGCAAAGCTGTCATTTAGAATGGAAGGGAAGATAAAGTGCTTCTCAGATAAGGTCAAGTTAAAGGAGTTCATCATCACCAAGCCCTTATTATATGAAATGTTAAAGGGACTTATCTAAGAAAAAGAAGATAAAAAATAGGACAGTAAAAAGACAGCAAACTCACAGGTATTAACAACCAGACCTAAAACAAAAGCCAACTAAGCAAACCACTACAACAGGAGCAGAAACACAGAAATGGAGATCACATGGAGGGTTAGCAACAGGGGAGTGGGAGGAGGAGAGAGGGGGAAGAGGTACAGAGAATAAGTAGCATAGATGGTGGGTAGAAAATAGACAGGGGGAGGGCAAGAATAGTGTGGGAAATGTAGAAGCTAAAGAACTTACAACACATGGACATGAACTAAAAAGGGGGATATGGGTGGGAGGGGGTGTGCAAGGTGGAGGGTAATGAAGGGGGGAAAATGGTACAACTGTAATAGCATAATCAATAAAATATAATTTAACGAAAATAAATAAATAAAAATACTTTAAAAAAAAACAAAAAACTTTAGCATCTCTTCCATTTTCTTGTGCATATCTAATTTATTTTGTCTTATTCCAGATTTTCCTCCTGGTTCAAAGCAGGAAATGGCGTGATGGTCTTTGTTCCAAAACAGTGGAATATCATCGTCTAGACCAGAATGTTAATGAAGCAATGCCTTCTCTGAAGATTACCAATGATTATATTTTTTAAAACTGTGTGATTTGGGTTTGCTTATTATGTAATTTTATTTGCTTGACTTTTTATATGATATTGTGCAGAGGTGTGCCATAGGCAATTGGTATTAAATGAGAGGTGGGTCTCTCTTTATTTTGCCTTGGTGCTTTGGAAATTAAATGTCACAAACAAGGAGTGTATAATTTCTATCTACACTTTCAGAGGTGAATTCAATCAGGTGTCCAAAATGTGGAGCTAAGCATTTCCTGTTAGTTTTCATTGTTTTAGATGTCTTTATTTTACTTCTGGAAGTATTAGTAATGCTACTTTTAAGAGATCCCAAACTTGTAACTAAATTCTAACACACCTGGTACTGCTGACTCAGATTTTCTTCCTACCATCCAAATACTTTTTTTAAGGACACTTTTTCCCCCGCAAACTGTTGTCTACAAGGATGTGTGTAAAAGTACTTTGCATATAAGTAACATTTTTCTTCTCCAGGAAAATTGCTTTGGATATTTTTTGGGTAATTTAAACATAATTTAAGATAAACATAAGTTTAGATAATGATAATATTCAATCTGATCACAATTTTAGGTCAATTAATAAACGTTTGTAGAAATTCTGGCACTAGAGACTGCAGTTTGCAGTGGACATGGGTAAAATGTTATAGAGATATTATTTTTTGGTTTGAATTACTGAATTAAATTTAGAGATAGAAATTGTAGTAAAATATTAATACATATACAATTGCTTTTAGTTAGCAATTGATTATAGCACGGGTTCCTCCAAGCTTTCAGGCAGGGGGCAAAGTTTAAAATTATATCAGATTCTTTCACTTTGTTTATTATTTTTTAGTAAATTTGAATAAATTTTTGGGGCCATTATTGCTTAAGTAATATTATATTTAGGTCTTTCAAATTAGAATTAAACCTAAATGGAGGTGTGTACGTAAAGACTATATGTGTACACTGACGTCTTCTCCCATTGTACTTGTTCTCCTTTTTTTTTATTTAAACAGTGACTGGAAATTACTGTATTTTATTTTAGCCTATCTGTCATAAAGAATTGATCAATGTGTAAATATGTGATTTGAACCATGGTTGACTTACAAGTGTCACTATAGCCTTTTGGAGAACCTAACCCCTGATGTGCGTTTGGCACCCACTCGCAAAGCCTGGCGACCGAGGAGGCACCTGCTGCGTGCGGAGATGGGCGCGACAGGGTGGTCTGTCGTTTCTCTCGGTGGACAGCTTACTGTCCTAACAAGGAAGGGGAGCTCAACGGAAATACACCTGCACTGTTTTATTGCAGTAATTTTTTTTATATCTGAAATTGTATTATTTAATATTTTGAATAAGATTTCAAAAAATAAATGGGAAAGATATATCAATCCATGATTTCATAAGAATGTTTTATTTTAATGATGGCATGGGGTCCTTTATCTGGGTGGTGACAGGGTTAGTGCCATGTCTGGGGGGACGCTGAGCTGACTAGCTTGCTTTTGTCCCTTTTAGCAGTAGGACCCTGCCTCTACGAATTCCACTTAATTTCTAAATCCTACTTCAGGTCCAGTTTACTGCTCAGTACTGAGGATGGAAACTGTTGTAAAGTAGGATTGCAAAGAAAAGTAAAGCAGCTAAATCAGTGTGTGCTTTCTAGCATCCGGCCCCTGTTGTCTGCCTGTGGAAGCCCCCCCCCCCCCGTACTGGGGGATCGTCCTCGTCGGTGCATCTGGGATTCTTGGGTTCCTCCTGACAGCACAGTCTCTGCTGCTCCAGGCCCAGTGCTGAGGTCGAGTAGCTTCTGATGTTGAAAAATCAGATCGTACACTGATTAAAAATCCAGACGTATGTTTATAATTTTTAAATGAATTTGATCTTATACAGAATTAGAAACTTTTTTTTTTTTTTATCATTCCAGAGGTCTTTTTTTTTCTGCTTATCCTGCCATGAATTCACAGGGAGTGGGTTCCAGCAGCTCTGGCTTCTCTCCATCGGTTCTCACAAAGTGCGCGCCTTTGGGTGGAGCAGACCGGTGCTTTGGCTGGACCCAGGTATCTTGCTCTTTGGCTTCCTTCTTTTTTTTTAAAGTATATTTTATTGATTATGTCATTACAGTTGTCCCAATTTTTTTACCCTTTGCCTTCCTTCACCTGGTATTCCCGTCCAGCAGTCTCTCTCCTCAACCCCCACTTTGTTCATTAAGTCATGGGTCCTGCATGCAAGTTCTTTGGCTTTTCTATTTCCCATACTATTCTTACCCTCCCCCTGTCTATTTGGTACCTACTATTTGTGCTTTTTTACTCCCTGTACCTTTTCCCCATTTTCCCCCTTTACCCTCCCTGCTGGTAACCCTCCCTGTGATCTCCATTTCTGTGATTCTGTTCTGTTCTAGTTGTTTGCTCAGTTTGTTTGTGTTTTTTAGGTTCAGTTGATATTTGTGAGTTTGTTGTCATTTTGCTGTTCATATTTTTGATCATCTTTTTCTTTGATAAGTCCCTTTAACATTTCATATGATAAGGGCTTGGTGACGATGGACTCCTTTAACTTTACCTTATCTGGCAAGTACTTTATCTGCCCTTCCATTCTAAATAATAGCTTTGCTGGATAGAGTAATCTTGGAAGTAGGTTCTTGCTTTTCATGACTTGGAATACTTCTTTCCAGTCCCTTCTTGCCTGCAAGGTTTCTTTTGGGAAATCAACTGACAGGCTTATGGGAACTCCTTTGTAGGTAACTGTCTCCTTTTCTCTTGCTGTTTTTAAGATTCTTTATCTTTAATCTTTGGCATTTAAAAAAAAAGATTTTATTTATTTAATTTTAGAGAGAAGGGAAGGGAGGGAGAAAGAGAAGAAGAGAAACATTAATGTGTGGTTGCCTCTCATGCGTCCTCTACTGGGGGACCAGGCCTGCAACCCAGGCATGTGCCCTGGCTGGGAATTGAACTGGTGACCCTTTGGTTTGCAGGTCCGCACTCAATCCACTGAGCTACAACAGCCAGGGCTAACCTTTGGCATTTTAATTATGATGTGTCTAGTGTGGTCCTCTTTGGGTCCAACTTGTTTGGGACTCTCTGTGCTTCCTGGACTTGAATGTCTATTTCCTTCACCAAATTAGGGAAGTTTTCTTTCACCATTTTCCAAATAAGTTTTCAATTTCTTGCTCTTCTTCTCCTTCTGGCATTCTGATGATTCGGATGTTGGCACTTTTGGAGATGTCCCAGAGTCTTCTTATTCTCTCCCCATTTTTTTGCATTCTTGTTTCTTCATTCTGTACTGGTTGACTATTTATTTCTTCCTTATGTTCCAAATTGTTGATTTGAACCCTGGCTTTCTTCCTCTCACTGTTCCCTGTGGATTTTTCTTTATTTCACTTAGTGTAACCTTCATTTCTTCCTTTATGCTGTTGCTGTACTTAGTGAGTTCTCTGAGCATCCTGATCACCAGTGTTTTGAACTCTGCATCTGATCAGTTGATTATCTCTGTTTCACTTAGTTCTTTTTCTGGAGTTTTATTCTGTTCTTTCATTTGGGCCATATTTCTTTGTCTCCTCAGTTTGGCAGCCTCCCTGTGTTTCTGTGTATTAGGTAGAGCTGCTTTGGCTTCCTGTCTTTGTGCACCTGTCATATTGTAAGGGGCAGAGCCTTAGGTATTCGCCAGGGTGGGGTTGCTCCACCATTTTGCGGTGCATTATGTGGGTTGGGGTTGGAGAGGGGACAATGCCGCTTGTTCGGCACTGGCCCCGTTCCACTCACTTCCCCCACTTCCCATATGCAATGGCTGCCCCTCCAGCTGTTGCCCTGGTGGTGGTTCCCAGAGGGGGTGGATTTCCATTAGTTCTAGGATGATGGGGGCCCTATAAACAGGTTCTCCTGAGAGACTGGCAGTTTCCTCTGCTGCCCCAACCCCCACTGTTTTTTATGGCCAGAAGTTACAACACTTTATTTTCCTGGTGCTGGAACCGTGGGCTGCCTGGGGCTGGGATTGCTCGCTCCCCAGGTGCCCCTCTTGGTTTCTATCCCCCACATGTGAATGTGGGGCCACCCTTTCTGCCAGCTGCCGCCACTGCCTGGCCACTGCTGCCTCACTGCCACACCATATCCACGCCAGCTCCCCATCTCCACCCCTCGTAATCATCTGGATGATAGTTCTTCTTTAAGCCCTTAATTGTTGGACTTCCATACGGTTTGATTTTCTGGCAGTTCTGGTTTTTTGTTTTGAGATTAGTTGTGATCCTTCCTTTGGTTGTGTGTGGAGATGAAGCGTGTCTGCCTACGGCTCCATCTTGGCTGGAAGTCCAGCTCCTTTTTCTGATCACTTTCCTTCACACGTGTCAGGAAGCTGTCTTGGCTCTTAGAGTGCTTAATATGCTCAAGATGTACATTAAGTCTCTTGGCAAGACTCTTGCCCTTAACTTGTTTGTTTACGACAATGCCCACCGCATGCCGGTGACACTGCAGACCCCTCGAGTTTCTCCATGGCAACGCCTGTGGGGCAGTCCTTTCTGAACATGCCCTTTCCTTCACGCCTGCAATATCGCCTTGTTTGTAGATTCGAATGTATGTGGCCAAAGGGACCACTCCATGTTTCCAAAAGGCCTAGAGAGCGTACAGCAGGTGCCTCTCCCGTTTCCCTTTGCCTTAGTCATTTTGGTGAATTACTGGAAGACGGCGGTTCCAGCAGAAAGGTCCTATAGAGTTTTTTTTTTTTTTTTTTAATCCTTACCCGAGGACATTTTTTTCATTGCTTTTAGAGAGAGAGGGAGAGAGGAAGGGAGAGAGAGGAACATTGGTGCGAGAGAGAAGCATCTATCAGTTGCCTCCTGTATGTACCCTGATCTGGAATCGAACCCGCAACCTTCTGGTTACAGGACTGTGGTCCAGCCAACTGAGCCACACCAGCCAGGGCTCATAAAGAGGTTGTATCTTGCTTTTTACATAACAAGTCAGGAGCATTTTCTATATTGTTGCTATTCTTTAAGAACATTTAATAGCTACCTGATTTATGTAGCTACGTTCTTGTTGACTGTTTAGATGGCTTCCAGTTTTTGGCTCAGCAATAACATCCTGTGAACACTTCTGTCCTAGAAGTGGTCTGGACTCTGAGGCAGAGGAGGCCTGCCTAGGCCTGGGTAGCACATGAGACCCACATGTGTGTCTGAGAGCACTCCTGCGTCCTGCTCACGCATGGTGCCGTCTGTCACTGTGTGGATAGGCCAGGCGCTCGGCCTCAAATGTGGGTACTAATGGTCACTAGGTTACCCTTTAACTCCTGTTTCTCCATCTCATTTGAAAAGGAATGTGTTGAACCTTGTGAGGCAGACAGAAGAGACATTGAGAATTCGTTAAGGCAGGCATGTCCCGACTGGGGCTTTGATTTTGGGTGTGAACTCATGAGGGTGAGTGCAAGCTTTGTGGTGTGCTCTAGCCCCACACACAGCACTGCCTGGCAAGCCACGAGGCCCCTTGAAATGGTTCAGTGACATATTCGTGAAATGAGAAAGCGAAGGCAAATCACACTCTGCACTGGCCCATGTAGTTGGTGGAGTCCAACTCTACTAGCATCCGGGACATGGAGCTGCATGCAGGATGTGGTGTGCCAGCTGTATCTGCAGCCCACACTGACTGCGTGCCATCTCACCCCTCCCCCAAGCCCAGGTGCCCATCAGTGCAGTTGCTGCCTAGGAGGCAGAGAGGTGGGGAAGGCCATGGCTCTTGCAGCTGCCAGGTGTTCCCGCCTTCTCTCTGGCTGTCTCTGGCTGACTGCCTTCTGCCCTCTCTCAGTCCGCACTGGTGGTGCAACAATTTACCTCCCTCCTGGGAGCAGCAGTAAGTGGTTCCATCCTCCCAGCAGAAGTTCAAGAGGTTAAAATATTTCTTCCAAGGGCCAGATGTCTTCCAAGGGAACGGAAAAGGAGGCTCTCCTGTGGTTTGAGGTCAGTCTGTGGCTGGATGGTTTGTGTTAAACTGTATTTTTCTTCACTTCCACATGAGGAGGGGAAGTGGCTGGGGCAGGTTCTGGAAGTGGGGCTGGGGCCATTTCTGACTGTCATCTCAGTAGCTCTGCGTGGTGGTGACCTGCTGTCTAGGCTACTGATGTGACTCAGGGGAGCCCGAGTTCTGGACCAGTAAGTAGCAGCTCCCACCCCATCAGCCCCAAGCCCGCTTGTCTTCCAGCTCACTGCCAAGGAGCCCCAGACCCTTCTGCCGCTGTGCTGGGCTCCAGGTCCAACAGCCTTGCTCCTTAGAAAGCCTTTCTCCACCTGACACCCAATACGTCTGCTCTGAAACCCTGTGTTGCTTCCTTTCCCTACCCCTAAACCACCTCATTTCTCTGTCGGAAACCTAGAGATGCCACGTTCTGGGAGTCCTGGACCTCCTGCACGCCCTTCCCATCGGGCTCTGGGTGCCTGTCTTCTGGCCGCCCCTTTGCCTGTGGATTGGACAGCATGCCCACTTGAGAGACTTGCTGTGTGTTAGTGCTGTGGTGGGTCCCGGCATCAGACAGGTCTTGGTTGGGTTCCCACTCCAGGTCTGATTTCTACACTCAGGGTCCTCTCCACACACTGGTTTGCAGCCTCCAGGGAGAGGCTCCTCATCCCCTCCAGGGTGACGAAGAGTCTGGGGTCTTGAAAGCTAACTGGAATGTCCCAGGCTTTGCTGGGGCTGAGGCCATCCTGGCTCATGCTGCACCTACCTGCTCTTCTAGAAAGACCGGGTGGGTGGGTAGAATGGAGGGGAAGGAGGAGTATGGGCTGAGGTCTAGGCCCCATGACTGTGGTCTGAGCTTTGTGTTTCTGTCAGCCTCCATCCCCGTAAAAAGGGCAAGCGGTAGCTCACAGGTTTGGCAGGAAGAGAAAGTGGATTTGTGTCCGTGAAAGGACTTTGTGTATGGGGAGGAGTGTCCAGCATGTCACTGACCACAGAAGAGTCAGCTTGAGCCTCAGGCCCACCAGGGAGTGAGAGCTCGAAGGAGCTGCCCAGGAGATGTCCCCAGTCCTGGGCCTGCCATCCCGGCTCCCCCAGGGCTGCCTTGGCAGAGCTGGGTCCACTCTGAAGTATCCGCGTGTGTACAGCCTGCAAGGTGACAGGTGGGGTTTTTTGGAGCCTTCCAACCCCATCTTCTGTTCCCCATCCTCACCCTTTCCCTGAAACAATGCCAAATAATCCTTCCCATCATGCCCTGGGCTGCTTCCAAGAACCTTTGCCTAGAGGCAGTGGGCCCAGGAGCCCAGAGAGAGCTCCTTTCAGGCTACTTAGCATGCCTAAGCTAAGGGGGCTTGCTCCTCTGGGGGGGCCAGGACGGAGCAGGGCCTGGGTGCTGCAGTTCACCTTCAGGTGCCCACCTTCTGCCATCACTGCAGCCCTGCAGTGAGAGTGAACCACCTGGGCCCCCTCACTCGGGTGCTGTGCTGCGTTCTGGGGACTGCCGTAGGTCGGGACAGACCCTGTCTCTGTCCCCACGGTGCCCGCTGCCAGGTAGGGAAGAAAAGGAATTAAGCAGTCACAATGAGGTGTGATGAAGGTTTACATGCCCAAAATGGGACTTCACTTTCGTTTCTTCGTGGTGATGGTGGTTTAGGCTTATTGCCGCAGCAGCCAGCACATGGCGGGGGCTCAGGATGGGCCGGCCCTTGCGCTCTCCACGTGCCTGCTAGCAGAGGACAGACAGGCCCTGACTGAAGCAGCTTTGGCTTAAGATTCTTTGACTTTACGATGGTGTGAAAATGATACGAATGGAGTGGAAAATGTACTGTGAATTTTGAATGGTTACCTTTTCTCAGGCCAGGGGCTTGAAGGCCCCGCTCCCAGTCAGGTGTGTGATCTCCAGGGTGAGCTGGCCACGCCCTGCAGTGTGCTCGTGGTGCAAGGTGGTTGTGCCCGCTGTAGGCTCACGTTAGTGCTCCCAGCATGTTTAAGGTAGGCGAGGCCCAGCCACGGCGTTCAGTAGGTCAGGTGTAGTAAGAGCATTTCCCACTAATGACACCTTGGACTTGCGATGGGTTTATGGGGATGTGACCCCATCATAGTTGAGGAGCATCTGTAGTGCCCCATTTCTTAGGTAAGGAAACAGAAGTCTACAGGTAAGCAACTTGTCTGAAGTCCTGTGCCGGTGAGAGAGCGCTGGGAACTGAATTGAGGTGGGTCTGACTCCAGACTTCCGCTTCTACATGAGACAGCGGCCTAAAAGCCAGAAGAAAAATTATCCGAAGGTCCTCTCCCCTTAGGCCAGGGGGGTCCAACCTTTTGGCGTCTCGGGGCCACACTGGAAGAAGAGTTGTCTTGGGCCACGCATTAAATACATTGTGACACACAAAAAAAGTCTCAATGTTTTAAGTAAATCTACATTTTTGTATTGGGCCGCTTTCATAGCCATCCTGGGCTGCACGTGACCCGCTGGCCGCAGGTTGGACACACCTGCTTAGGCCCTACACATTGAGGTGTATCCTCCTCCTCTTTCTTTTAAAATTGCTTTTATTATGAATATGACATAACACATACATGAAAATGCATTAAGCAAATGTGCAACTTAAACAAATTATTTCAAAGCAAATGGTTGCGTAGCTATCGCCCAGGCAGGCAGGGAAGTCAGACTAGGCCAGCACCCCTCCCTCCCCTTCCCAACCATGCCCCTCCCTCCCAGGGGAACTACTATTTTCACCTTTATGGTGACCACTACCCCGCTTTTCTTTCTAGGTTTACCACCTAGGTATATGTCCTGCACACTATGATTTAGCATGTTTTGGACTTGCATACAAATTGAATCATAGTGTGCGTTGTATATATTCTTTCGTGACTGGCTGCTTTCATTCCACGTTACGACAGTGAGATGCAGCAGGTGGCTCAGAGTGCAGGTGAAGCTCGTTCATTTTCATTGTCGTGTGGTATTCTACTGTAAAAATACACTGTTATACTTCCCTAGTCTGCTATCGATGGGCATTTGAGTTATTTCTAGTTTCGAACTATTATGGATGATACTTTAGGAATATTCTTATACAGATACGTTGTCTTTTGTCGCCTGCAGGAGAGTGGGCATTTCTGGTGGGTGGACACCCAGGAGTTGAATGGCTGGTTGCATACTTGAAGAGCTAATGCCAAGTAGTCTTCTCAAGGGACTGAACCAATTTACACTCTCCAGCAGTGGGTGGGAGTTCCTGTCGCTCCACATCCTTGCTAACACTTGGCATCGTTAGCGTTCTTAATTTTAACTCATCTGGTGGCTGTATGGTGGTATCTCGTTGTGGTCGGACTTTGCTTTTCCTGATGCTTAATCAAAATGATCAATTTTTCATGTTTATTGGACATTTGAATTTGTGAAGTGCTTATTCAAGACCCTTATTTTCCTATTGGAGTGTCTGCCTTTTTCTTACTGTTTTGTGGGAGTTTTCTATTCTGGGTATAGCCCCTTAGTTGGTTATGTATGTGACAAATTGCTTCTGCCTGTCTTGCTTTGGCATTCTTTTTTTTAAATGTTTTTATTTATAAAGAGAGGGGAAGAGGGGGAGGCAGAGAGGGAGAGAAACATCAGTGTATGGTTGCATCTTGTGCACCCTCTACTGGGGATGTGTCCTGCAACCCAGGCATGTGCCCTGATAGGGTATCGAACTGGCAACCCTTTGGTTCACAGGCTGGTGCTCAATCCACTGAGCCACACCAGCCAGGGCAGGCATGCTTTTTAATATCCATTCTGCCAGTCTCTGCCTTTTCACTTACTTGGAGAGTTTAATCTATTTACTTTAAAATAATTACTGAGCCCTGGCTGGTGTGGCTGAATGGATTGAGCACCAGTTTGCGAAACAAAGGGTTGCTGATTCGATTCCCAGTCAGGGCATGTGCTGGGTTGCGGGCTAGGTCAGGTCCCCTGTAGGGGTTGCCCAGGAGGCAACTACACATTGATGTTTCTTTCCTTCTCTTTCTCCTTCCCTTCCCCTCTAAAATAAATAAAATCTTAAAAAAATTACTGATAAGGAGTGACTTCTGCCATTTTGTTATTATTTTCTGTATATCTTATACTTTCTTTGACCCTCATTCCTCCATTACTGCCATCTTTTGTGTTTAGCTGATTTTTTTTTTTTGGTAGTGAACCACCTCAATTCCATTTTCATTTACGTCTGTATATATTCTATCGATATTTTCTTTGTGATTACCAGGGGCATTACATTTAACATCCTAAATTTATAACAATGTATTTCAAAACTCTGCTCTTATACAGCTTCATCCTCCTCCCTTTATGTTGTTGTTATAGATTTATAATTATTATTTTTTTTTGTATTTGTCTTTAAAACTCTGGAGGGAATAAAAAGTGGAGTTATGAACCAAAAGTACAATAATACTTTCACATTTACCCCTGTACTTATTTTACCAGAGATCTTCATTTGGCTTTGTTTTACTATCTTGTACCCTTTTGTTTGAACCTGAAGAACTCTCTTGGACATTCTTGAAGGGCATGTCTAACAGTGCTGAACTCCCTCAGCTTTTGTTTTTCTGGCCATGTCTCATCCTTGAAGGACAGTTTTGCTGAACTTAATTGTTTTTCAGCACTTTAAATATATGATATGTCTTCTGGCTTCCTTGGTCTCTGATGAAAAACTGGTGGTTAATTGTACTGAGGATCTCTTGTATGTGATGAGTTGTTTCTCTCTTGCAGCTTTCAAGATTCTGTTTGTTATTCAAGGGTTTGATTATAATGTGTCTCAGGGTGGACCTCTTAAGAGTTTATCCTACTTGGAGTTTATGGAGCTTATTGGATTTTTAGATTTGTAGATTCATTTGTTTTTCATCAAATTTTGGAAGTTTTTGGTTACTATTTCTTCAAGTGTTCTTTCTTCCCTTTGTCTCTCTCTTCTCCTTCTGGGATTTCTGTGATGTGTATATCAATCTGCTTGATGGTGCCCCACAGGTTGCTTGGACTGTGTTGATGTTTTTTTTTTCTTTATGGTCTTTAGACTTGATAATTTCAGCAGTCCTATCTTAAAATTTGCTGATTTTATTTCTGCCTGCCCAAATCAGATGTCGAATCCCTCTAGTAAATTCCAGTTGTATTTTTCAACTGAAGGATTTCTGGGTGTCTCAACCGAGTGTTATTAACATGTGTTAGTGAGATTTCTTTCCTCTGGCGGAGCCATCACATTGATTTCCCTCAGCCCTAGGCTATCCACCCCATAGCAGCCACTCTCAGGCAAGCCATAGGTGGTCTCTTGCTACACATGAGTCTCCCGGCCGTCAGCCACAGCTTTACAAGGAACGCCAATGTCGACCCATTGGGCCACATATCTGCACAGCTCTCTCCTCTCCAACGCCTTGTCTTTCAGGCTATAGCTGCTCTAGACACTCTAAACTCTGACCTCTGCTCCTCAGCTCAGCGGTACTGTCGTGCTGCTTGGAGTCTAGCTCTTTTAGACTTGACTGGGAAGTGGTCCTTGATTGGAGAGCCTGACAGCTGAGTGAGTGAGTGTGTAGCTGTCCTCATGCGTGTCCCCCTTCTCAGGGATCATAGGCTTATACTGCCCCCTGTCCTTGCCTGAATAGTTGTCACATGTAAGTGTACCAGCCATGTATGCATATATATATACATGTGTATACATGTAGAGAGATGTGTGTGTGTGTGTGTAGTTTTTTAGTTGTTTATAGTGCTAGCTCCTCCACTATGGTTGGAGGCAGAAGTTTCCCTCTTTCTGCCTTGACGAAGTGGATTTCGTGTTGGCAAAGATGTTGAAAGACGTCAGGAGGAGCCAGCCTCTGTCGGGGCCTCTGCGATGGCCAGGCTTCTGTGAGCAACGAGGAATCACTTGCCAGGCTCTGCGAGTGCAGAGACGTGGTGTCTGGCACCCCCTTTCTTCGCAGACTCCAGACGGAATGACTGTTGTCCCCTGAGCACTGATGGCAAGATTCTCTTGGATCACGGATTTAATCAAATCAGTCATCCGCCTGTTGTCACCAGCACGCAGTGTGTGCATCTCCCACTGAAGACCCAGCTCTGCCTGGGCTAGCCCACCCTCGTGTGTCGAGGAAGTTAAAAAGGTTGCCCTGTTCCCCGGTGACAGCGGATGGGAACCTAATGCTTTCAAAAGTCTGTCTGGATTCTTTGCCGCTGTGACTCATCAGCACATGGGCCAGACTCGCGGCCTTGGGTCTGCAGGCTGGAAGCTGTGCAGTAACCCAGCTCCCAGCAGAGGAGGGCACACAGAGTTGTCTTTGTGTCTCACCCCATTAGGAGGGAGGCACAGCCAAGCCAAATGCATAGACAGAGAAGCTGCTCTGAGACATGCTTTGCCTGTTGGGGAATAGGAGGCGTGGCGTCCACCCTGTGCCAGAAGCCCACAGGGTGCTCATTCATTCGGCAGATATTCAATGGTGACTGATGCTGAGCAGGGGGGCCCTGCATGGGGGTCAGGGTGACAGGCTGAGGGGAAGGTTCCTCGGGGGCATGATATTTGAGTTGGCTTCTAGGGTCAGATCTTGGTTCTAAAGAAAACTCAGGAAAAAAATTTAAATGAGCTCCTCTTTTCCGTGTTTTTATTAGAATGTAAGAACCTACACACCGACTTTATTTGCTGGAAAGGGACCCAGAAATTTCACTTTGGAGGCTGGGGCGCTGTTGCAAGTGGAGCCTCTGGCCCCATCTCCCCAGCCCCAGCCCCAGCCCCATGCACTTGGAACCCCTCTGAGAGCCCAGACCCAGCTGGGCCTCCACAGGTGGGGCTGGGAATGGGCTCTGGCCGCTGGCTCTAGAGGGCCGAGGCTCCTGGTTTTCTCCCTCCTTTGTCTGAGGGGCAGCTGTCTGCACTGGGTGGGGGGTCATCCCACATTGCGGGACCAGGTATGGGCCATTGGACCCCTGCCAGGGTTAGTCTTGGGACCAGAGCCTCTCATCCCCTTGGTACCCCCAGCCTGGTAGGCAGAAAAGGGGCTTTCTCTTCGGGTTGCCACGGATCACTGTGGAGCAGGGACAGCGAGGGCTGGGTGAACACTTGAGGGTCCCTGTGTTCTTTGGGTAGGTGACTCCATCATCCTCAAATGAAGTCTTGTTTTCTCTGAGAACCCTGTCTCCACTGAAGGGACGTCTCTGCAGGGCCCGATGGTCCAGGGACCTCGGATACTCTCTGGGTTTCCAAAGACGGCATCCGGGTTCCTTTTTGTTAGCTTCGCAAATACACCTCTGACTTCTCTTCTCGGTCATGTTCTCCTGAGGCCTCTGTGTAGGGACCTGCAGCAGGCAGGGCTGTTCTCCTGCTGGGGGTACTTTGGAGGTCCTCTTTGTCACATGGGTGGGTAAAACCTCCAGTTTGGGGTCAGGTGCTGCCTCACTGTGGGTCTGAACACAGTCCTTATCCTGGTTTCTCTGTCCTCTCTCGGCCCCGCCCACCAGCTGCACAGTCCTTTCTACCTTTTGTCCAAGGTCACGGGCACAGTGCTGAAGTTCACATGACCATGTCCTTCCATGGGCAGGCTTAGATTTTTCTGGGAAACAGATTTTTGTCTTGAGGGAAGAAAAGTCTGTGATATGGTGATCAGAATTAATTTATTGATTTAAAAATGAAAGAAAACAGGTCTGGAAAAGATACCTTGGAAGAGGCTCTCTAGGTGGAAAGAGGAGGATTGTGTGGTGCGCTGTGCTCCGTGGTTGGAATGGGCTTGTTGGGGGGGGGGGGTTGGGGTGGCCGGAGCTGGCCCTGAGCAGCAGCAGAGGGGGGCCTGGTCGCCGCCTGCGTGAGTGGGTGTCACAGCCTGAATGGCATCCCCAGGCGGGGCTACAACACCTGCTCTTTCTCTTGTCTCAGGAGGGTGGCTGCGGATGCTAGTCGGGAAAGGGGGAGCTTTTCTACCAACCGCTCTGTTGTTCAAACAAATAACCCGTTTGTTAGTGCTATGCAAGGTTCGCCAGGGAGCAGCAGGACCAAGGCTTAGGAATGGTGCTCAGATTCTCCGGAATACACCAGAAGGAACAGGGGGGCAGGGGCAGGGGGAGAAAGAGGAGTTCACAGCTGCTTCTGAATCAAGCAACACACACACACACACACACTCCCCCAACTAGATAAATAAGTTGGGGAAATACATGAAGCTGTGATCCGGTGTTGGCCAAGCGCATCCGAGCTCTGGCCGACCGGACTTCAGAGACGGTGTTCATGATGCAGAAACCGCTCTAAGCCCTGGGAGTCTGGTCCTTTCCTTCTCGTGCTCCTGGCACAGGGAGAGGGAGCCGCTCTGTCATTGGCCCTTGAAATGTTATTACAATCACTTTGCAGTCTCCTTAAAGCTTATTTTTAATTACAAGGCCCATGGCATTGTTAAATTATTAACGCTGACAATTATCTCAACATTGGTTGGCCACAGCTCAGGCAAACTGGACTGGTGCAGCACGTGTGTGCGATGCGGGCAAAGGGTGGGTTTGCACAGCCTCTGTGAGTGGGACTGGGGCTGAGAAAACTGGGCATCCTCAGGGGCTTGTCCCAGGGCAGCTGGGGCCTGGCCTCTGAGCAAGGGGCAGGTGGGCTGCGTGTGGCTTCCTCCCCTCTAACCTGGAGGAAGGGGCCTGTGTCAGAGCGCACACTCAGAGATGCTATTTTTCCTGGGAGAGTGATGGCCCCAGGCAGAGTCAGGAGGTGAGTGCATCCCTCTGCCCCCCCTGATGTGCCCTAGCTCTGCTCTGCTCACCATCCCCCTTGTGCCCTGCAGGTCCCCCCCTCTTCCCTGACCTCTCTCAGCTCGCGCTGACCTCCTGTGGTGCTCACTGCGTGACGACACTGGCAACAATGCCGCTGCCTACCTAAGCAGTAACGAGAACCAACATGTGCTGAGAGCCTACTGTATACCTGGTGCCTTGCCCACAGCAGCTGTTGGCAAGTGTCTGCTGGACACTGTAGGCCTCACTGTCATGCTGCCTTCTTTCCAGCAGGGGGCAGTGTGACTACACCATAAGGAGCACCCTCCTTCAGCCCGTTCTCAGGGAAAGTGAAGGTTGGAGTCTCTGTGGATCCTGGGAGAATGCTGCTTCTGACAGGGGCCCAAGGCTCCCGCAGACAGTGAAGGTGAAAGGAGGCACAACTGTCATCCCTCCTCCTCCCAGCCTCAGGCACGCCCAACCTCAAGTCATTCTAGGTTCAACCCCTGGTTCCACTGGTCCACAGAGGGCAAAGGACGGGCCGACACGCAGAAATGGCTTTGGCCTCAGCTGACAATGCTGACTCCGTGGCAGGAACTTAGCACCTTATCTCCTTCAAGACACACAGATGATTCCCACCCGGGGAGTGCTCAGGATTCCAAAGGCTGATTTTGTACTGTAGGAGGGATTTTGGGTGCCTGGTCCCCAGAAGGATAGGCTGAGAGATCTTGCCTGATTAGCTGCCGTGCGGAGTGCAGATCCCAGGCCCTCAGCTCAGCCCATGTCGGAGGCTCTCGCTCTGATGAACCTAAAGGTCCACGGCACTGCCCAGCCTCTCAGCTTCAGAAATGCTTTTGGTTCAGGTGTTCAAAGCAGCCCAGAGTTATCTTTTTTTTTTTTTTTTAAATTTTAAAAGAGCTTATTTATTTATTTTTATAGAGTAAAGGGAAGGGAGGGAGAAAGAGAGAGAGAGAAACATCAATGTGTGGTTGCCTCTTGCATGCCCCCGACTGGGGACCTGGCCTGCAACCCAGGTATGTCCCCTGACTGGGAATCGAACTGGCAACAATTTGGTTCACAGGCTGGTGCTCAATCCACTGAGCCACACCAGCCAGGGCAACCCTGAGTTATCCTTGTAGCTTCTTCAAAGTCCTCCCCTATTCTCTAGGGCCCTGTGAAAAGAAACAACTAACTACTGCTGACCACTAATTCCCACACCCCTCCCCCTGCTGCCATCCACCTACCGGTGGCCAGTAGGAAGACAGCAATCAGGAAGTGTCTACGCTGTAAAATGTCTGCCGTCCAAGGTGATGCCTATGTTTAAGGCCCTTTGCTCCCCACTGCCAGGCCACACCCTGAACCGGCCATTGCTGTATGAGGTTCTGAAGTTCAAGGAAGCTGTGTGTGTCTGTGTGCTTGCACCAGTCCATCCTGAGAAATTAGCCTTTGGATGCCTGAGCCGCTGCCAAGGTCAGGAATATTCCTTGATTCCTGACCTGGTGGGTGAGTGGGGGCTGTTTGTGTGCCCTGGTTAAAAAATAATGACCGGAAGTTTTGAGTACTTTAATGCTAGCTAGGTTCTTCAATTTAATTTCCACAAGAACCCTATGTCATCACTGCTAGATATAACATAATATGTAATACTACATATTTTTACACACTATAATGTATGACATCACATATGTTTTATACACTGTATTCATGCCCTGTTATGTGAGAGGTCACACCAAAGGTCTTTCAGGGAGGACACCAAGAGCCAGTGGCTTGGGGAAGGGACACAGAGGAGGCTGGCCGAGGAGATTCCCCTCCCTGCTACCTCAGCCCTGGCACCCACCTGATCTGGGGGCACATGGGGCTTGGCCAGAACAGCACGGCCCACTCCACACAGTCCTAGAACAAGAAGGAACGGCTTTGTCCTTCAGGCTCGAGCCAGCCATCCTGTTGCACGTTGGTGTGGCAGACGGATTGACTCCTTGGAACTGCAGGAGGACGGCAGGGCAGGTGGGGAGGCCGAGACCAGAGTGGAGGGACCTGCTCAGGGCACCGCAGCTAGTCAGTGGTGTCTAGTCTGGCGCACCAGCACCTTCCGCAGGCCACGCCACCCCTGTGCTGGGACCCTGACCGCGTCTGGGAGATCAGGCTGGTGATGCAGGGAGGAAGGAGGCCACTCTCCAAAAAAGTCTAGCTTGAAGCGTGAGTCAGTTTGCAATTTTTGAATTACTAAAACGTGTGCATGAGAAATTCACTCGGACAGTGCAGGACGGTACAGGATGCAGACTAAGGCTTCATCCCACCCCTTCTCCCTGGTGCAATCACTGTTCTGTGCACCCTTCCAGGGACAGTCCGTGCACATGGAGTCACATGTGCAAAGGTGACGCATTGTGGAAACGGGGATCCCTCCCCAAGTTTCATTGGAGGTCCCCGAAGGTGCAAGTCTAGCAAGAGGAGCTGCAGGAAGGTGCTCACATAGTGTGGAGGCGCCTCTGGAGTTGGGGGGCTGGTGTCAGACATGCTCTTGGAGAGTCCCACCACGAGATGCGGTGGGAAGGGTGGGGAGAGAGGAGGACAGGACCGGGAGAGAGGAGGACAGGACAGGGAGAGGAGAGGAGAGAGGAGAGGAGAGGAGAGGAGCATTAGGAGTCAACTGTGCTTTTGCCAAAGGCAAGGCTGCTGATACACAAATATTCTTGTAGGCCAGATATGGACCATGGCGGGCAGAGGGCTGGCCTAAAAAGATAGCCCAGAAGAGGGAGGTAACTCTGAACACAGAGCTCCAAATTCCCAGAGACTGAGGGAGAGAGGAAATCAATAACCATCCAAAGGAAATGCAACCAAATGCCCCAAAGTTGGGGGCTGTAAAGAATCCAGAGAAAGCGCTCTTGAGAGGAAGGTCAAGTCTAGAGAACACCAGCTCTCGATGTCAGTTATGACCAGAGAAAGCCAGTGCCAGGTGACACTGGTGACAGCCACGTAATATTTTCCCTGCTCTCTTCCTTCTCCTTCCTCCTCCTCCCGTGTGCAGCGGGGCAATCAGAGTATCGGGACCAGGGATATTTTGGGCGATCCCTGCTTCGTCACTGTGCCCCAAGGGATGCAGGAGGTGGGCAGCACACTAATATATTACGTGGCCCACATGGCAGGAAACGCTAGACCCAGCACCCGGAAGCCCCCGACTTTGTCCCCATGACAGAGAGCCAGGGTCTTAAGCAGTTGAAACCACATGACTGAAGTGAGTTCTTGGCCCTCTTGAGGAAGAAATCTACAGCAGCACCACAAATCTATTTTGGTTGTCATTTAAAACCTGAAAAAAAAAATTAGTTTCACAAAAGCAGTTTATGTTCAATTCCTCTCCCCAAACACTCCTGGGCCTCGACAAAGCTCCCGCTGCACCGGGTTTGGAATTGCTTATCTGCCTCCCACCTTGGATGAGGGAGACCCAAGGTATGAGTCAGAGCTCCAAAAAGAAGGTGCCGTCCCCCCTTCTCCCTGTAACCGTGCCCAGTGGTGCCCATTTTATGGGTCAAAAATGGGGTGCGGGCTGTGTCGGTGCTCAGAGAACCTCACCTGGCGGCACAGCTTCCGAGGAGAATTGAGCGCTCTGCGCAGCGCGGGGATGGATGGGCTCGTTAGCAGAGCTGACGGGTGGCCTCCTCGTCACTGAACAGCACTCACTTCCGTGTGTGCTTAGAATAATGTCTTTTCTACAAGCCAAATGGGAAAAACGCTCTAATGCACTTCCCCAGTTTCCTCTGCCTCTATTGTAAATTACCTTGCTTAATGGACTTTGGGATTCTGTTATCTGTCTGGAAACTTCCAAGCTCCTGGAGAACCAAATCAAGGGCCTTAGTCCCCAAGAAGGGAAGGCAGGCTAAAAAGATGTACAGCTCCATCCCCGTCGTTACTGATATCCAGTGTGTTTTGCATACGTTCCTGTGGAGGAAGTGAGGCCACGGGCTGTTTTGGTGCCACCCTGAAACCAGGACTGCCAGGGCCCATAAACCCTCTCCAGAGGTCAACATGCCAGGAAGGTATTGGGCAATGACGCCCCCTAACCCCCACCCCGACCCCAGCTGCATGTGAGAACCTGCCCATCACTTACCAAGGGCACCCGAAATGACTGCCATCACCGCCACAACCGCAGCTCACACCTGTAGGGCACTCACAGCCGACACGGGGTCACCAGCCTTGTCTCCTCTGATGCGGTGTGGAAACTGAGGCCCCGAGCGGTCAGCCGGCAGGGAGGGCCAGGAGCAGAGTGGAGCCCGGGGCCGCCGGACTCTCTCCCACTGTGGGCTCTCTAACCACTGAGGGGGTTCATCCTGGGTCAGCCTGACTGGGCCACAGGTGCCCAGGCAGTTGGGTTATCGTTACTCTGGGTGTTTCTGTGGGGGCGGTTTTGGATGAGACTGACACTTGGATTGGTAAACCATGATGACAAAACCTCAAATATAGCACCCCCGGGGACTTAATTACAGAGTGGCAGAGCTGTGAGTAAGGCCCCTGAGGGGTACGACAGCTGAGCGGTGGGCAGCGGTCTGCTTGGCCCCCCAGGCCCCCCTGCCCGGAGCCTGGCTACCAGGCTTGGCAGGGAGGAGCAGGGTGGGATCCTGGGCAGCAGCTTGTGGCCACATACAGAGAAGTACTCCAGCCCCCTCTTGTGGTCCCACCCAGTCCCCCATCTCTCTTGTGATCAGAGAGATACCTCTGGGTCCTCGATCTTGAGTGGTTTTTCTCAGAGGTAAGAAGAGAGTGAGGCCACGGCTGGGACAGTTTGGGAAGAGCCAGCTCCCAGGCTCAGGCCTGGGCCCTGCTTGTAGGGTTCCACCCAAGCAGCTCAGCCCGGGGACCTAGACGACATACAGGTCGGGGCTGAGCTAGGGGAGGCCTGGGGAGTGGGACTGCTCTCAGCACCCCTCGCCCTGCCCCCCACCTTGTTTTCTGCCCCAGGGCCACGGGGACCTCATGAGCACTAAGCCCAGATTCCACACAGGGCCCTCTCCCTGCCCAGGACACCCTTCTCTTTGCTCCTCCAACTCACTGGCCCCTTCTACATACCCTTCCTGTCCCAACCTAACTGGTGCAGACGGGCTTTCTCTGACTGCCGAGCCCCTGCCCTGGGTGAGGGCGGGGCCCTGGTGCACCTGGCCAGGGACTGTGGTTTTCCTGGGTACCTCCATCCCTGTAGTTATTAAGCCCTCGTTGGTGAGGCTGCTGGCTGACTGTCTCCCACCTTTGTGAGACCACCTAAAGGCAGGCTGGG
This sequence comes from Anoura caudifer, assembly GCA_004027475.1. NCBI lineage: Eukaryota > Metazoa > Chordata > Mammalia > Chiroptera > Phyllostomidae > Anoura > Anoura caudifer. Next base: position 21,128 of record PVKU01011593.1, on the reverse strand, counting down.
GAGGGGCAAGGGCTCCTGGGGAGGGGTGCTTTTGCAGTGCAGGCTGTCCAGGCTTCAGGAGGGGCGGTGCAAGGTTCCTGGTGTGTCAGGAGACACAGAGATGGCCCTAGGGAAGACGCAGGGGTTGGCCACAGTTCTCGCCTACGGGGTGCCTTGGGCTTGCACGCAGGCACAGGGTGAGTGAGTGGGGCAGTGGGAGCAGGCTGTGTAGTACAAAGAGGGTGAGGGGCCCCAGTTCCTGTGGGAGGATGCAACTGGCCTATCTGAATAATTCTGTGTGCTGGCAGAGAGCTGAAACCCCCTCCTCAGGGACAAGGGGGGAACAGGGCCTGGTGCCTGAGATGAGGAGGGCGGTTGGGTAGGGGACCTTATCTGCGGGAGCAGAGTGGGGAGGGGCTGATGCTTAGGCCATTTGAGGCCCTCCTGGTTTTACCAGGTGCTGGGCAGCACATAATATTAGGCCCGGAGTTTTAGGCCTCACAGCATGAGCTCCTGCCTCAAGCACAGGGTGAGGACACAGGCCGAGAAGGAGCAGACAGCCCCGGTTCAGGGAGCTCAGTGAGAGCTGGGAGGGGCTCTCGGGAGACTGTTGGGGGCGAGGGACAGGCAGCCAGGGAGACCACTGAAAGTTTTCCTCTTGTTGGCACATTTCCAGGGGTACTTCTCTTGAGGCTGCCTCCTCCGTGTTTAAACCAAATCGGATTTAGTCCCAGAAGGAGACAGCCCCATGTTTCTGACCTGACGGGTGTCCTTGGACCAGGGGTCCTCAGGCTGGGAGCCCTGACAGCCAGAGGGCAGACTGGCCCTGGCAGGGGCAGGCTCAGGCTTCTGGGGGACCGGAAGTCCGGAAACTCTTGAGACTCTGGATCCTCAGGGAGAATGGAGGTGTGGTGGCCTGGCAGAGATCCTTTCTGTTTTTATTTTTAATCCTGACCCAAGGATATGTTTTTATTGATTTTAGAGAGAGAGGAGGGGGTGGCGGGAGAGAGACAGACAGACAGAGAAACATCGATGTGTGAGAGGGACATCCATCGGTTGCCTCTTGTACACGCTCTGACCAGGAACCCAACCCATAAAATTTTGGCGTGTGGGGACAATGCTCCAACCAACTGACCCACCTGGCCAGGGCGGGAGATCCATTCTGATGCCATATCAGGGGTGACCAGAGACATTAAGATCTTCCTGAACACCCCACTCTGTGCAGGACCCCCAAGAACCTTGCATGACTCAAAGGAGAGAAAGAGGCTGTCCTAAAACCTGTCACATGTTGGGGTCCTCATCAACTTTGGTGAGCGGCAGGCTCGTGAGACACTGTGTGCTCATTTTTTCCTAAGCAATGTGTCTTAGAAAATTTGGGAAATATGGGAAAGTACAAAGACAAGCAGCCTCAGCCCGGACCCTCCACCCAGAAGGGGAGCTCTAGCCCCATTTTGCTCTTTCCCTGCAGTCCCACTTGGTACATTTGTAGATGTGGGTACATCCAGTCTCCAGGACGGGGATTTGCTGCAGAGGTTCACTACCTCTGACTGAACGGCTTACAACGTTGCACTCAGTGGGTCTGCAATCACATAACCACTTCCCCGATTTCGGGTTGTTTGGATTGTTTCCAGTTTTTGGCTACTGCTGCACTAAATATCCTTGCACATCAATCTTTGCATGTGTCTCTGGTAAAGTGATTTGTCAAGTGCCATCGTGCAAAGAGCCCCTTGTGAGTGGAGGAGGTGTCTGGACCCAGGGGACCAAAGCCAGAGGCGGACACCTGTTTTCAGATCTCCCGCTGTTCAGTGAGGGTGGTCGGATGTGTGCTGGGTGAGAGCTGAGCTTCTCTTTGCCTATGTGACCTTGTCCAACTCTTCCCCGGAGCCCTGTAAGGTGGACCTGTTCCTGCTCCCAGGTGACAGAGGAGGGGACAGAAGCACAGATGGAGCCAGCTAATTGCCTAAAGCCACAGAGTCAGTAAGTGGCATCACTGGAACTTAAAGACAAAACAAACAAAAGCAAGTGACCCACTTCATGCAGAGAGGGGGTCTGACTTGCACGCAGATCTGATGTCCCTGGCAGGCTGGCTCCCGAGCCCACCCCTGTGCCGCCACGCTTCGCTTTCCCCACCGCATTCCACATTCCCCACCTTTGCGGCAGGTGTTCAGAATGCTCCCAACCCAGGACAGTTGAGCCTGGCACTTCCTCTGAATCTGCTTAGCTCCCAGCTGCTGTCTGCCTCCACCTCCCACATCTGAGGCTTCGAGAAGGAGCCAGGAGCTGTGAAAACACCGCTGAAAGTTGCGCCCTGGTGGGGGCCTGCAGTGACTCACTGCTGGGCTCCAAGCCTCTGGAAACGTTCCCCTTGGCAAGGGGCTCCCTGCGGCCTGTGGAGATTTGTGAGCTGCTCTCAGGAGACAGGGCAGCCCTTGGTGCTTCAGGAGGGCCCCCCCGCAAGCCCCGGTGTCCTCTCAGGGACCAGGTCCCCACAGCCTCCTCCACAGATGCTCTGAGGAGGGAGAGCTGGGAGAGGCGGCCCTCATACATCCTCAGTCACCACCACCCACTCTGGGCTCTCCTCCATTCCAGGATCCTGCAAAGCTCTTGGGCCACCTTTCTGGAATATTCTTCCTGGCAGAGCTTGAAGTGCTGACGAAGAAAATGCAAAGTGAGACTTCGATGCTGGAGAGCGTGTGTAGGGGTGTTGAATTGTGCCCCCTAAAAAGATATGTTAAAGTTCCAACCCTTGGTACTTTAGAATGCGATATTATTTGGAATTGATTTGCAGATGTAATTAGTTGAGATGAGGTAATGCTGGCTTAGGGTGGGCCCTAAATCTAAAGACAGAAGGTGTCCTACGAGAGGGCCACATGGAGACACACAGGGGAGATACCCATGCAATGGTGGAGACAAACTGGAGCGATGTGTCCGCAAACCAAGGAGCGCCAAGGGTTGCGGGCAACCACTGGAAGCTGGAGGAGGCAAGAAGGGTTTGATTCCAGACATCATCCTCCGGAACACCGAGAGAAGACATTTCTGTTGTTTCGGGTACCCCATTTGGGAATTGGGGTGAACTGGGGTGCTTGGCCCACCGGAGGCTCCCTCATTTCTGCAGGTGTCCTCAAGAGAGGAAGGAAGAGTTTTGAGAGCCGTGTTTTGTACCCCAAATCCAAACAACAGAAAACACAGTCGAAGCAAGGCCCCTGGCCTCGCGCTCTGGGCGCCTTCCCGCCCTCTCCCTGGGGCCTCCCCACCTCCGCAGCTCCCTGGCCGTCCGTGTGGGATCTCAGGACTGGTTTGGTGGAGAAGTTGTCGTGGTTATGGGGTCAGTGCTGAGACTGGAGTTTGTATGTCGAGACCCAAGAGTGTAAAGTAATCATCTTTAAATCACTTTCTACAACTCCCTGTTTCTTTTTTAACCAGAAAGTATAAACAGTTACGCATAGAGTCACAGCAGGAAGAGGACAGACCTGCGGCTCGTGTGCTTCCCTTTCTCTCTCAATCTCAAAGGAGCTTGGAGACCGGGGCACCACCAGGGGCGCAGGGGGGCCTGGGGACACCGACGGGGAAGAAAGCTGGGCTGGTTCTGTGGGGACTCAGCCACCACCTTCAAAGCCTCGGCCAACTTAGTTAAGGCATATTTGGTGGGGAGAATGTCCCCTCCCTGAAGCCAGCCAGCAGCCCGAATGGTGGGGCTCAGAGGAAATGTTTTGATCTCCTCCTCCTCTTTTTTCTTTTGCCATTTGTCATATCTGAAAAGCCTTCAATCCCCTTCGGAGCTCAGACCTCATGGGTGTTGACACCATTGACCTGCTTGATGGCTGTGGCATGTCTGCTCGCTCTGAACCCTAAGCTCTGGGGGTGGGGTTTGCCCTGGTTTCGCTGCTGTGTCCCCAGAGCCCGGACTATGCCTGGCACACAGCAGGTGCTTGGAAAATACCGATCGAACCAATAAATTAGAAAAAGATTGCTGCTCTACAGAGACACATTCTGACTGCCAGCCCAAATCCTTTTGGGAGGGGGCTGAACTCTCTGCCGAAAAAGGAGCAACCGGTCCTGTGTACTTCCGGTGCTGGCACCTCCCAGAGCACCTCCCCGCAGCCAGGGCAGGGAGGGCAAGAGCTACCAAGGTCGCTGGCCCACGATGACCCAGGGAGGGGCAGGACCGGGACAGGGACCGGCTGGCCTGCCTGGAGCCTGGGTCGGTGTGGAAGTGGTTCTTGCTGATTTTGACCCTGGAAACAGCTGGCTCGTCCAGCGTGTTATAGAATGTGCTCTAAGAGCTCCAAGCCCTCAGGAAACTTTGTGACAAGTCCGTAAACTCCGGTGTCTCTCACGGAGGATGCAGTGGAACATGTCACGTATCCACCTGGATTTCTGAGCGGTCCTGCAGCGGGAAACACCTTGAGTGTGGCGTTTCCCTGTGCTTTCGGGCCTTACAGGCCTTCCTCCCTCTGCCTTCCCTTCATTTCCAGTGATAAACGTCCTGCCGTAGACAACCTGTTTCGCCCTCAGTTCTTGGTTTCTTCTTTACAGCAAGAGTCTCATTCTCTGTTTGCATATGAGAAATAACATGGAGGGAGGAGGGCACGGAGCATCACAGCCAGAGCCTCAGATCTGGCGACAACCCTGGCTCTCGTGCGTGGTGCTCCTCTGGGGAAGGGTGGGTGGGCTCCCTCACAGGGTGGGTGCCTTGGGTAGCCGGGAGCGTGTGCAGTGCTGCAGGAAAGAGCCAGCTCCTGTGGCGGCAGCCATCCCCCATCCCGAGCTGCGGGGAGCAGTCCGGTGGTTAGGTACTCATTTCTTCTGAACGGCACTGCCCACCCCCTCCGCAGCTCCCGGGCCGACGACTCTGCTGCTCTCCGTGCAGACTCACTGAGGCCCGTCTGATGCTTCTCCAAGAACTCCATCTGCTTCCCGCACCGGTTCTGCCAGGTGGCCAACACAGTTCTCTGATGCTCCCTGAATACCAGGAAGCGTCTTCCACAGAATCGACTTGGCTTTTATGACACATTTCTGTCTCCCTGTTGTGTATTTGTCACAACCATAGACGTTTGTGTGAGAGTGGACCCCATGTTTACAGGGGCTCACCTGCTCAGGCTGCCTGGGGAGGAGGCACCGGGGGTTGGGGGGGCAATCTGCCCAGCCTGATACCCGCCTGTGTGGCTCCCACTCGAGGCTTCCCCGGCCCCTGAAGGTGGGGGGAATGCCATCCGGCCTGGATTTGTGGCTGGAGTGGGCATCCCTGGGCCACGGGAGCATCTGCTTCAGAATGGAAACCGTGTTGCTCAGTCTCCTAGCGTATGTCCAGCTGGGGCCCGGGCCTTGCGGGCTGCTGCGGTGTGCTGGCTGGAGGAGCAGCCTGCTGGGCTGGGAAGGGCTGCTGGGGAGGCCTGGGGCCAGGCGACTGTTAACAGGCCAACCTGGTGAGAAGTGAGGTGTCAGGTCAGGCCTGGGTGAGAGCTGGCAGAAGCCTGACCGGATGCAAATGGGTAATCTCTTTTGCCGTTCACGTGAGGAGGGCACCTTCACCTCCGTGTCATGTTTTCGGGGTGGGAGCAGTGTACTGAATGTCTGTGTCTCCCCCAAACCCGTATGTCGAAGCCCTGCCCCCAGAGTGATGGGGTTGGGGGGTGGGGCCTTTGGGAGTGACTAGGTCTGGAGGGAGTTCTGAGGGTGGCCCTGTGAGGCAAGTGTCCTGTAAGAAGGGGAAGGGACAGAAGGGCTCTCTCCCTCCACCAGGTGGGGCACAGGGAGGAGGAGGCTGTTTGTAAGCCAGGAAGGGAGCTCTCACTGGACCCCCACCGCGCCAGCTCCCTGATCTCAGACATCCAGTGCCCTGATCTCAGACGTCCAGCGTCCAGAACCGGGGGGAGTGTCTGCTGCTCTGCTGGCTGCCCGAGCTGACCGGAACAGTGGGACACTGCGGTCCCAACAGGAGCAGGTTTATCTGCTCCCGATCACACAGCCCTGGTTTTGCAGCTGCAAATTCTAAAGTCCTTGCCCTGCACCAGTGGGTTGTGGGGTGGGGGAATGATTCTAAGGAAGGCCAGGCTGGGGAGGAGCACCTCGAGGGTGGGGCTGGGGTGGGCCCACCCTGAAGATGGGCACCCAGTGTGCCTGAGGGAACCTCCCCCCACCCACTGTCAGTCTGTGTGGTTCAGAAGGGCCATCCCCACCACACTCCCACCTGCAGGAAGGCATTTGGTCCAGCCTGGCTGGTCAGCAAAGGACTCTGGAGCACCTACCATATGGCAGGGGTTGTTTGGGTGCTGGGGATAAGGCAGTGAACAAAACAGGCAAATATCCCTGACCCCAAGGTATTTATCTTTATGTGGAGGAAAGAAGACAAGAAACAACGTAAATAAGGAAAGCATCAACTGTATTAGAGATTAGGAATGGCTGGGGGTAAAAAGAAAGGTGAGTGGGGAATAGGGTGTATGCGGAGTGGGAATTACAGTGGGCGACAGGCTGAGAAGGTGCCCTGTGTGTGAATGAAGGAGTGAGAAGAGGTGTGGTTGACAGTGGCCTGACAGGGCGCGCAGTGGGTGCAAAGTCCCTGAGGCAGGAGCAGGCTGGTGGGCTGGAGGGGTGGCCGGATGTAGGAAAGAGAGAAAGGGTTCGGTGGTGGGGCAGAGGTAGGGAGGGCTTTGGTTTTACTCAGAAGGAGATGGGAGTCACTGGAAAGTTCTGAGTGGAGGTCCGATGGCATCTCACCCAAGTCTGGACCGGTGGGGGTGAGGGTGGGGGCGGGGGGCCCACTAGGGGGCTCTCGCAGTGTCACACAGGAGAGAGAAGGCCTGGGCCAGGGAGGAGGTAGAGGAAGGGGTCAAAGTTTAAAATATGTGCTGTCCTTTTGGACGTGGGATGAGACGGAGAGGAAGTAGGTTTGCTTTTGGCATAGCAAATGGAAGGATGAGTCTGCACCAGCCAAGAGGCGGGCGTGTGTGGGGAGGGCAGGCTCGCAGCCAAAAGACAGGACATCCATCTTGGACACGCAGGGCTTGTGATGTCCCTTGGAAACCCAGGAGAGGCTGTCAAGTGAGTCTGGGCTGGAGAAATAAAGTTGGGCGGGTGGACAGATGCAGGGCGTTTGAAGTCTCGAGACTGGCTGATATCACAGGCGGAGGATTGCTGGTGGAAAAGAGGAGAGGCCTGAAGCTTGTGTCCTGAGCTAGCCAATGTTAAACCATGGGAGAGAGGATGCGGACGTGACAAAGTTTCTGAACAGAAGCCTCCACGGAGGTGGGAGGAAGACCAGGAGGGCGCACCTGCTGGAAGCTGAGAGCTCCAAGGAGGAGGCCTCCAAGGTTGCCTCCAAGTCTGGCCACAGTGCTTGGTTCAGGCACATGGCCCAGGTCGGGCTAATTGGAGTGCATTCAAGGCTCTTACTGAAATCATGCAGAATAAGAAGCAAAAACTCTATTCGTGATGTTTAGCTGGGGGATAAGCCTGGGTTGTTGGCAGCCATTTACCCATTGGAGTGAGCAGCCAGCACAGAATCAAACCCCAAGACACAGAGCCTGTGACATCGTTTCTGCCCTGGATCCAACCATGCCTGAAAGCCCCAGACTTTGACTTTCTTGGTTTTGCTTAAGTCAGTTTGAACTGGGTTTCTGTCATTTGCAACCAGAGTTCTGACAAAAATGGTAATACACCCCTACTCTGATACCACCCACGTGGAGAATACCCCCCTGCCATCTTGAGGCTCCTCATTCCCCCAACTTGGACCCCGGTCCCATGTGGCACTGAGTCGTCTTCCCACAGGAACGCCCTCCAGTCAGCACCTTTGTCCAAGGCTGAGCAGAGGGGGACGGAGGAGAGGACATGGGAGAAGCACTGGAGAGCATTTTCTGTTTGCTTGGTGGTTTATTATTCGCTTTAAAAATTATTTTAAAAGGCATTATTATTGTTATTTTAAATGTTTATGAATTTAAAATGCTTGCTATTTATTATAATAATTTGCTTTACTTATTTATTTTAAAAGAGGGGGATGACAGGACCAGACCTGTCCTTTTCTCCCCATGGGCTGTGACAGAGGTGGCCGAGGCTGGGGGAGGGGCAGGGAGGGAGAGCAGGAGGGTAAGCCACTGCACTCAGGAATGGTGGGGAGGTGGACTCCAGAGAGGTATAGAGTTGCACAGTAGTGACCTGAGGGGCCAGGGACAGAATGGGGTCCAGGAGGACTCTGCTTACTTTTTCCTTGCTAAAAGCAACTGGGTGGACAACGGAGAGCCACTGAGTCGCAGCAAGGGTGGACAGAGACCAGGCCCCCTCCCCAAGTGATTAATCTCCAGCTCTGCTTACATGTTTGCCTTTGAAGGACTTTTCCCTCCATGCCTTGAAGCTACTTAATTCATTAGTTCTTTTATGTCCTATTTCATTATGTTATAATCTTTACACTTGTTAATTTGCATTTCATTTCCTGCAGTGACAAAATGAACCCTAACCATGAAAAATGTTATTGTTGTAAATATTAATACAAGTCACAAATGATCACCATCCAGATCCCACTCCACAGAGCAAGGCCCCCTTTGTCCCTTTGTCTGAGGTGGGGAGGCTTAGGGTAATCACCCAAACCAAGAGCTCGAGGCACCCCAAGGACTGATGAGGCATGGCTGGTGGTCACAAGCCTCAGATCCTGCAAAAAGAAGCAGGAAAACCAGCACCACAGCCCACTTTTGCACCTGGTGTCGTTCCCTACACAGACCCCACACTGCCTGCACCTGAGCGTCTCAGAGGCCGGGGTGGGACAGATGGCCGCCTCCACGCCCCGGGGTGGGAGAGAGCCTGTGCCCAGGAAGACAGGAGGAGAGCACAAAGATGAGGTTCTCCCGAAGGACACCCAGAGAGGAGGTCACGAGGACTCTGGGAGGGAAGGAGAGGGTGGGAGGTGGGTGAGCTGCTGCGTGTGTTCCAGCTCCACGCCCCTGGATTCCTGCTCTCCCAGCCCAGAATGGGACTCCTGCTCTGTGCCCCGTTAAGGAGAGTCGCAATGCAGGGTTGTTGCCCTGTCCTGGAGACCAGAGCCGAATGATGCTTCCGGCCCCTGCAAGAGCTGCCACGTTGTCTGGGCCTGAAGGAGCTCGTGGCTGAGGGGGCGCAGAGTCAGGACACAGAGTCAGGACCCTGCCCGTTGGGGCCCAGCACTGCACCGGGAAGAGACAGCTGTGAATGCCATCCCGCCTGTGGGCCTGTGCCCCTGGTTGTGCTCTAGAACATATCTGGGGCCCAACTCTGACTGTTGATGGCCCCCCACCTCCCTCCAAGGTGAGCCCCAGTGCTGGACAGACCTACCTGTACCCCACCTCTGACTAAGCCCTTACTCTGACCCCTTCCCCCACCCCAGTTACTGATCTCAGGTCCACTCCCTACTCCCCAGTGTAGCCTTGGCCTTGGTGGGACTCATGGGGCTCCCGTGTCACTCACACGGAGGTCACAGGTTGATCAGATGGGGGCAGGGGCTGCAGGAAGTCCCTCCCCGGAAGCCCTCTCCTCCCCACTACACTTTCTCCTGTGCTTCTCATCTTTTGCTGGTAACTCCAGTCCCTCCTTTTCCAGAAACCCTTCCCCAGTCAGTCAGCCCTGCCAAGGGCAGCCTGAGGGCCAGTCCTCTGGAACTTTCTGGTTCTGAGTGGTTCTCTCGTGAACATTAGCAGTGTTAGCTGTTATTAACTGGGACTTAATAGGTGCCAACCTCTGGGCTGAATTCTTCACGCTCCTTAGCCTGTCCATCCTCCCAGGGAGCCAGGAGTCGGAGACGCGGCCGTGCCCGTTGCAGAGGGGACAGCAGGCTCAGGGATGCGCAGGAGCTCCATCCACGTCACACGGCAAGTAGGTCACCAGTCCAGGGCTTGAACCAGGTGCTCCAGCTCTTCCTTGTCTTTTTATACATTTCTTTCTTCCTTTTTCTTTAAAAGTTTTAAACCTTCAGGAAAATTGAAAAAACTGTGCAGCGAGCACCTGTGTGCCCCTGTTTGTATCTTGCCTTACCCACTTAATTTTTCTCTTTTCTTTGACCAGACTGCCCAACAATGGGCTGGGACATTGTGGTACTTGACTCTGAAACACTTCAGCATGCGTTTCTCAAGAACATGGGTTTCATCCAGATTCCTGCTGCGCACTGAGCTGCGGGGTTTCTGCAGTGCCCTCTAGCTACGGCTGTCCCCCGCTGCCCTGTTCTTCAGAAGGTTGGCTCTTTGGGGTTGAGATGGGTGGTCTGCACTGCATCTCGAAATCCAGATTTGCCCAAGCATTTGCTGATGTCTAGATTCAAGGCAGACATTTCTGGCAAGAACACTGTGTTGGCAATTTCCACCAGGAGCCTCCTGACCAGGAGGCATGTGGCCGGGCAGAGATACTGCTGGTGAAGCGTGACCTCTCGGGCAGGATGGCGGCCACTGCCTGGGGTCCCTGCGGTGACACCCCTTCGCCTGAGTCATCACTGACTCAGTTTTCTAGTCCTATCACTTCTTCTGCATTTATTAGTTGGCATTTTCTGATAAAGATAAGATTTTTCTTTTTTCTTTTTGTCCTTCTTTCCTTTCCTGGCCCTCTTTTTTTGGAGTATCATTATGGACTCATGGATTATTTTTTACCCTATTACATGTGCTAGGCCCTCTGAATATCATTATTCTTTTTCATGTGAAATGTGTCCCAAATTTGGTCCTCGTGCCTTTTAAACATGGCCCCATTAAAACAAGGGTCAATCCCTGGCTTTCTGGTCCAAAATATCCCAGGTTCATTTTGTATTTTGCCTGCTGCTTAGAAATGGAATCAGCTGTTTTTCCAAGAAGCCCTCATTTTTTTCCCCTTTGGTCTCCTGACAGGCTGGGCACAGAGAACACACCTAAATTCCTTTTTGTAGAATGGGTCTCTCGGGGAGACCTTCTGAAACACATCAGTCACGATGTAAGGTGATGTCTGTGGTGATGAGGGTCGTGACAAGTGGAGATGACCTTGGGCAGTAACAGACCACCACCCAGAATGCTAAGCATGGCCTAAGGGACCCACAAAGCAAAGGTTCCGAGTGGGCCACACCCTCCCCCAAGATGTGTAGAACTTGGGACTCTAAACTCCTTGGGAAAAACAGACCTTTGCAGATGTTATCAAGTTAAGGTCCTGTGATGAGATTTTCCTGGACTGCCCGGACCTTAAATCCAAGGATGAGCATCCCAATAAGAGACAGGGAAGAGCCCTGGCTGGGCTGCCGAACAGGTTGGAGCTCTGTCCCGTACACCAAAATGTTGAGGGTTTGATCCCCGGTCGGTTTGCGTACAGGAGGACTGATGTTTCTCTCTCACATCCATGCTTTCTCTCCCTCTCTCTCTCTCTCAAATCAATGAGCATGTCCTTGGGTGAGGATGAAAAAGAGAAAAAACAAAAAAGATGGAGAATGAAGACATGAATGTGGAGGAGAAGGTGACGTGAAGGCGCAGGCAGAGGTCGGTGCTCCGCAGCCTCAAGCCAGAGGCTGGAGGAGGCAGGGAAGGATTCTCCCCCTGGGCCTTGAGTTTGGCTTTCTAGCCTCCAGAAGTATGAAAGAATACATTTCTATTGTTTCAGACACCCAGTTTGTGATGCTTTGTTGAGGCAGGCTTATGAAACTCATATAGGCACCGAGAAAAAATTTTGCCTACAAAAGCAAAAAAAAAAAAAAAAAAAAAAGTCAGAGCATGGGAAATCAGAGTGGCGTTGAACGACCTTGCACTTTCAGTACCATTTGGTCTCATCTGGAGCCACTGCCCTGTGTTCCTGATGGCTGCGCTGTGGCTCCTGGGGATTTGCCGTGGTTGCAGAGTGGCTGATGTAACCTCCAGCTGTAGGGGTGGCCTGCTCTGGGTCCCGTGCCTAGGCATCTGCAGGGCTGCCTCCCTCTGGGGGTGGCCCCCCAAGCCCGACAGCCCTCCCTAGTGCGGAGCAGCACCTGGCATCTTGCTACACCCCATCCCCTGTCTGTGCACCAGGGCCTGTTGCTGGACAGGCAACACAGGTGATGCCAATGTGCAGGTCAGGAGCCACCATTGCCACAGCTGCACATTCGGCCCCTGGTTCTGTAATTGCCTGGTCAGGGAGCAGCCCCACTGTGCAGGTTGATGGACCAAACTGCAAGGTCCTTTGGGGGCTGGGGAGGCCAGAAGGCGTCTGAGAGAAAGCCTGGCGCTGTGAGGCTTGGTGGCTCGGAGGCCGATCTGATTTGGTGAGGGATTTCTGCGGGAGGGCACAGTGCCAAGCCCCGAAGGCTGGAGAAGGCAGGATTGTGGCAGACCCCCCTGGTGGCGGCCTGGTCTGACCCAGGGAAGGGGTTCTACGCACTCAGCGTCTCTCCCGGAAGAGCCAAAGCTAATTCCCTGTTGACACGTGTCTGACTTCAGGCTTTGCTGGGCAGTTGGAGCTTTGGACAAGGTGGGCCCTGAGAGATGAGCCAGGCCGGGGGCCTAGGTTGGGCCTCCGGGCCAGGGCCATGGGAATGGGGGGCCCCAGAGGAGAATTGTCTGCAGAAGCCCCCACCCCCTCCACTGGGATATGCAGAACTCTGGCCTTCAGACTGGGGGAGGGCAGGAGGAAATGACCTTGGGTCCAGCCCTCTGGCTCTGAAAACGTGACACAGCGGTGACCCTCCTGATCTCCACGAGTGGCCAAATACGGCCATAAATTCCGATTAGGGAAAGATGCTGGTTGGCAATGACATACACAAAAGTTCGTGATTAGTGAACTGTAAAAGCTAACATGACATGCTCATAATTGGGATATATTTACTGCGTGAGAAAACGCCGCGCTGCCATTTGGGCAAAGTGACTTTGAGGGAACTTTCTAAAGGAGACGGACACAACTTCCCTCTTTTGCTCACCCCCAGCCATAACCGTTATTGATAGCACTTTTCTAACGGCAGCTCCAGGGAGAGAGGGGCTGCGCTTTCTTGTCAGAGCTGCTTTATGGTGTCGTGTTCTCCAGGTGTTTAAGAAGCCCTGTTCATTTGCCGCATTATCCTGAGTGATTTATGGGCCCTCAAAAGCTTACTTCATTTCAATGTTTTAGGCATTTTGCTTTCTTACAACAAACCTTATTCCAATATAATCAATGGAGGGTTTTTCCTCTGGCCTGGGAGGGGAGCGCCGTGCGGGTTTATAGTGAAATCAATGTGAGGATTAATGGACAGCAGAAAAAGTCCATTGTCAGGCTGTGGAGAGACTTGTGAGTCCCTGGCCCAGCAGCACAGCCATCAGCAGGGTGCTCTCCTCACTAATCAGCTCAGAGGGATGCTGGGGAGGACACACAGCCAGGCAGTGGGGAGGGGGCTCAGCTGCACTTTAATGAAATAAGTTTGCTTACGAGCAACCCCCACGAAAGCCTCATGACTGTTTGAAGCTGTTTGAATATGTGTTTTCTAACTGAAGTAAAAAGTGGTCCCCCAAACACAGCGGTGTTCCACCATTTGCTTTCCGGGGGACGAGGAAGCAGGTCAGAAGCTCACAGCTGGATCTAATGTCTCCTGGAGGAGACCTGGCAGCAGAGGGGGCCTCTGGAGGAACCCCAGATCCGCTTGCTTATCCTCGTCCCCTAGGCAATGCCAAGGGAGGTCCCCCTATTTTCTCTGGGGACACAGAAGGGAACCATAGCAGGTCACCGCTTCCAGGGGGACATGGAGGTGGGGAGAGGATGAGGTACCAGGTTGGGGGCCACTGTGAGGTAAAAGAGATCACTTAAGATAAATGAAATTTTGCTTTTTTAAAAAATTATTATTTGAGGATGCATTTATTGATTTTAGAGAGAGAGTAAGAGAGAGAGAGGGAAAGAGAGAGAAAGGCTTCGATCGGTTGCTTCTCCTACGTGTCCTGACCAGGGATTGAACCCACAGCCTTTCGGTGCATGGGATGACACTCCAACCAACAGAGCCACACCAGCCAGGGTGAGAGTGTGCTTTTTTAGGAGAAGGAAAACATACTGACATCTTTTTTAAAAAAGAGATTTTATTTATTAATTTTTTAGAGAGGGGAATGGAGGGAGAAAGAGAGGGAGAGAAACATCAATGTGTGGTTGCCTCTCTTGCGCCCCCTACTGGGGATGTGGCCTGTAACCCAGGCATGTGCCCTGACTGGGAATCAAACCAGCAACCCTTTGTTCACAGGTTGGTGCTCAATCCATTGGGCCACATGAGCAAGGGCCATACTGACCTCTTGAGGCCCCTTTGTAGAACACAGTAAATACTGAATTAATGAGTGAACAACAGTTAAGGCTGGAAATCAAATCCAGCTTCAGGCAGGATGGGCATACATGGGCAGTCATGGTGCAGACAGTCCCTCCCTGTCCCTCCAGCTGGCCTTGCAGCCATTCCCTCAGGCACTCATTGGCTGAGCTCCTGGGGTGGGGGGAGGGCGGGGTGGGGCCTGTCCAGTTCCCAGTGGTACTGAGGACAGGTAGCCCCTGCCCTCAGGGGGCTCACAGTCTGGGGCTGGAGTAGATTCTGAAGATGTGAGCATGGAAATAGACACAATTACTAATGACAAGGGTCATGAAGCCCAAGAGCTCATTCAGCTCCCAGTCCCATGAAGCACTCCCAGCTGCCCTCTGGTCACAGGGACCCCTGCTGCAGCCAGTGCTTGGTGGACTTGGTTCTGGTCCCAGGCCTTTACTAAGTAACCCCCACCCCCACTAAGCCTTCAAAGGGAGGTCACAGAGCCACCCCTCCCCCCTTCTCTGCCCTTTTTTCTCCAGAGAATTTAATCCGCATGGGCAGAGATCTTGTGAGGTCGGGGATTCTGCCAGACCCCTGCTGAGTGTGGAGGATTCAGCCTTTGACATGCAGACCCGGTTCCTTCCCTTGAAGAGTTTGCCACTCACCTCTGAGCCTGGTGCTGTTCAGCACGCGATAATCCCCTGCCTTGGGTGGGTGCCTGGGGGCAATTTTATGCATCAGAGTCCTGCAGGCCTGGGGGTTCCTCCAGGATGCGCCCCACTGCCTCCGTTGTGGTCCTCGCAGCACGTCAAAGCACAGGGACAGACTCGAGCTGGGGGTCCCGTTCGACTTGTTCTGCCTCCCCCTGGGGACTCATTACCTGTTCTATACTGTAATGACTCGGTCACCAGCCTCAGCCACATGTGACACCAAAACTCCCATCCCCCTCACCCCCAGCCATGGCAATGAGCAGTAGCTGAAAAGTCCGTCCGGGACATTTCCCAGCCACACCCCTGTGCCCTCACCTCCACCTCATGCCCTGAGTAAGACTGTGTGACTAGTTTCTTTCTGCGACCAGGTTTTGACAATAGCAGGTGAGTGGAAGGGATGCATGTTGCTTCCAGGTCCAGACTCTTCCTCCTTTCATCAGCTGCCTGAAGGTGACCACAGGCCGTTGGAGATGGTGGGACCCATCCTGGATCCCTGAGTCACCGTGTGGAGGGACATTGCCTGCTCACCTGGGACCTTGCTTTAAGCTGTTATGTTAAGCAAGAAAGAACCACTCTTGTGTTTGAGTCTTTACACATATTTAGGGTTACTGTTGGGTGCCTGTTACCCACAAACTGTGTACCAGCGTGAGACCCCTGGTTCCAGGCCCCTGCCAGGCTGTGCCCTCTCAGCAACCTGCTCATCTCCCTGAGCCTTTGCTCATGGGTGAAGACCTCGCCCTGTGCCCTTAGTCAGAAATCACTGCAGTCTGCATGTTTGTTCGTTTTTTAAACTTTATAATGTAAAAATAGATGAGAGGAGACTTCTCAAAAAACTGAAATTTATTTATAAAAAATTGTGCACTTATTCTTATACATTTAAACTTCAGTCACCTTCACAGTCCTCTCCATTCGATGCAGTACACCTATGGAGGTGCTTTTCCACCGCTCAGAACAGTTTCTGAACTCGACGATTTTGATGCCTTTTAGTGTTTCTGCCCTTTTTGTGTTTTGCCTCTTCCACATCAGGAGAATGTTTCCTTTTGAGGACTTTTTTCATCCAGGGAAATAAAAAAAATGTTGCTCTGGGTGAGATCAGGTGAATAGGGAGGGTGGGGCATGGGGGTCATGCTGTTTTTGGTCAAAAACTGCTGAACATTCAGCGCGGTGTGGGCAGGTGCGCCTGTAAATTACCCATTATGAAATGGGCAAAGGTGTTGAAAGAGTCTTCAAAAAAAAATCACTGAAGCTGAACACAACCTCTCACAACAATGCCAGCTGCACACTGATACAGATGGGTTCACAGGAAACTCACTTAGCGGGGGAAGCCTGTACTACAAGGGGCTTGTCCTCCAGAAGATTATTCCAGTTTTTTTGGGTTCCCCCTCTTATATGCGGAAAAGTAGAGGGACTAGTGTAATGACACATATTATATGTATATTATGATAATATGATGGACATCCTTATGCCTGTCATCTAGATTTAGCCACTGTTTATATCCATCATATTTGCTTCACCTGTTTTTCCTGGAGTATTTAAAAATGAATTGCAGATATTACATTTCACCCATAACTATTTCAAAATGTGCCTCTAAAAATAAGGTAATATTCATACATAATCATAATGGCATTGAATTAGAGTTCTGCCTAGAAACGGAACCAACAGGAGGTATGTGGATATACAGAAAAAGACATACGCAATTGGATCATGCAACGTGGGGGCTGAGGAGTCCCAAGGTTTGCAGTAGGCAAGCTTGAGACCCAGGAGGAGCTGATGTTTCAGTCCGGTGGCCCAGCTCAAGCAGCCAGGCAGGGAGAGTTGCTTCTTACTAGCGGGAGGGTCAGCCTATTTGTTCTATGGAGGTCTTCAACTGATCAGACGAGGCCCACCCACTTGAGAGAGGGCAGTCTGCTTTACTCAGTTTGCCTATTCAAATGTTAGCCTCACCTAAAAATCCCTCACAGACACACTCAGAAAAATTTTGACCAAATGTCAGAGCACCCTGCGACCAGTCAAATTGACACATAAATTAACCATCATAGCCATTATTGTACCTAACAAAGTTGACAGTTTCCTGACACCCTCTGATATCCTGTCTGTGTTCAGATTTCCCCAAGCATGCCTTATGGAGTAGTCTCTTCATACTAGAATCCAATCAAAGACCGAGCATTGCATCTGGCTTATGCCCATGACCTTTCGAGAGTCCAGTAGGCTTGTGTGGGAGGAGATGTTTGGACATGGAGTTTGGCCGAGGATCTGATATGATAATTATTTATTACTGAGAACAAGTGCAAGTGAGACATCAGGGCTCCATCCTCAGTAATTTACTGGCCTCACTCTTGGATCCCTTATGTCTTACATCATTAATTAAACACACCCGGGCGCACCAGGGTTACCTCCAGCAGAGCATGAAGAGCTGAGATGCCCATGCAAGGTCACCAAGTAGGTCTGGGCCTGCATGTGGGCCTCTGCACCAAGAACAGAGTCAGACTTCTCTCTGACTCTGAGATGTAGTTGCCTTCCCTGTAGGGGAACCTGGCAGGACAGCAGGAGAGGGCACGCAGGGGCAAACATAGGTTCCCATTGGGTCACAGGCAGGACACCAAACATCAGAAATCAGATCACATTTTGTTTATTTTATTTGTTTGTAATCCTCACCCAAGGATATGTTTATTGATTTTAGAGAGAGAGGAAGGGAGAGAGAAACATCAGTCAGTTGCCTCCCATATACGCCCTGACTGGGGATTGAACCTGAAACCTGGGTGTATGCCCTGACCAGGAATCAAACCCATGATCTTCTGGTGTATGGGATGATGCTTCAACCAACTGAGCCACCCTGCCAGGGCCAGATCACATTTTAAATACCTTAAGGAAGTTTGCTCAAACTCCCGGTGAATACTTTCCCAAAGTAAAGATTCTTTTTTTAAAGAAAATATTTATTGCTTATGCTATTACAATGGTCCCATTTCCCTCCTTTATTCCCCTCTGCCCTGAACACCCTTCCCATCCACATTCCCTACTCTCTTAGTTCCTGTCCATGGGTCACACGCATAAGTTCTTTGGCTTCTCCATTTCCTATACTATTCTTAACTTCCCCTGTCTATTTTCTACCTATCATTTATGATACTTATTCTCTGTACCTTTCCTCCCACAGCCCCTCTCTTCCTCTCTTCCCTGCTGCTAGCCCTCCATGTGATCTTCATTTCTGTGATTCTGTTCCTGTTCCAGTTGTTTGCTTAGTTCATTTTTTTAGGTTTGGTTATTAATAGCTGTGAGTTTGCTGTCATTTTACTGTTCATATTTTTTAATGTTCTTTTTCTTAGATAAGTCCCTTTAACATTTCATGTAATAAGGGCTGGGTGATGATGAACTCCTTTAACTTAACCTTATCTGGGAAGTACTTTATCTGCCCTTCCATTCTAAATGACAGCTTTACTGGATAGAGCAATCTTGGATGTAGGTCCTTGCCTTTCATGACTTTGAACATTTCTTTCCAGCCCCTTCTTGCCTGCAAGGTTTCTTTTGAGAAATCAGCTGATAGTCTTATGGGAACTCCTTTGTAGGTAACTGTCTCCTTTTCTCTTGCTGCTTTGAAGATTCTTTCCTTATCTTTAACGATGGGTAATGTAATTATGATGTGCCTTGGTGTGTGCCTCCTTGTGTCCACCTTCTTTGGGACTCTCTGAGCTTCCTGGCTTTCCTGGAAGTCTATTTCCTTTGTTAGATTGGGGAAGTTCTCCTTCATTACTTTTTAAAATAAGTTTTAAATTTCTAGCTCTTTCTCTTCTCCTTCTGGCGCCCCTGTGATGCAAATGTTGGTTTGCTTGAAGTTGTCTCAGAAGCTCCTTACACTATTCTCATTTGTTTAGATTCTTTTTGCTGTTCTGATTGGGTGTTTTTTGCTTCCTTATATTCCTAATTGCTGATCTGATTCTCTGTTTCTGATTCTCTGTTTCATTTACTCTACTGTTAATTCCCTGTAAATTAGTTTTCATTTCACTTATTTATTTATTTATTTTTAGAGAGAGGGGAAAGGAGGGAGAGAGAGATGGAGACAGACATTGATGTGAGAGAGAAACATTCATTGGGTGCCTCTCAAGCACCCCTAACTGGGGACCTGGCCCACAACCCAGGCTTGTGCTCTGACTGGGAATCGAACCCAGTGACCTTTTGGTTTGCAGGATGACGCCCATCCTGCTGAGCCACGCCAGTCAGGCCTCGTTTCAGTCCACATATCCTTAATTTCTGACTCGTTGTTTTTGTGGCTGCTATATCCTTTTTTATGCTGTTGAGGTTCTCATTAAGTTCGTTGAGCATCCTTATAACCAGTGTTTTGAACTCTGCATTGATTAGATTGCTTGTCTCCATTTTGTTTAATTCTTTTTCTGGTATTTTGTTCTGTTTTTTCATTTGGGACATGGTTCTTTGTCTCCTCATTTTGGCAGCCACCTGTGTTTGTTTCTATGTATTAGATAGAGCTACTACATCTCCCAGGCTTGGTAGAGTGGCCTAATGTAGTAGGTGTCCCGTAGCACCAAGTGGCACGGCCTCTGATCCTCTAGGCACTCCAGGTGCCCTGCCCCACCCTCTTCTTGTACTGCTGGCACATCAGTGGGAGGGATTTATTCCCAGGCTGATTGGCTGTAAGGACTGGCTGCAACCAGCAAACCAGCAACCAACATGGAGGATCCGCTGTGCAGGGGCCCGCCCCATGGAGCAGGACTTGCTTCATCGGGGCTCTGGTGCCCGCTGAGTCCACCCCTTGTGTCCCTTGTGGAGGCGGTTGGCCTTCCACTGGCTGACCTGGCTCTGGGGCCTCCTGGGAGGAGCAGGCCAATGTCAGCTGCCACCTGATGAGCTAGCTACAAAGTGATTTGCAGATGGCTGCTACCTGTGCTGGGCTTGGAGGGGCCTGGGTGAGGCCAAGCTGCAAACCACAGCTGGCTGCTGCTAGGATGGGTGGGCCTGGGCCCACTTAGTGAGAGGTGTGGGGCTCACTGAGGTCAGATGCTGCTTATTTCAGACGTGTTAGGAAAATCTGAGGCATGATCCAAGACAGACCATTCATATGGAAGGAAAGCTAGTGGAAATAACTTGGGTGGGGCCTGTAAGTTGAGTGGGGCAGGGTGAACAGTGTGAGCCAGTTCGGGGGAGACTCAGACATTGCACTAGCCTGTTGGCTTTATTGGGGGAGGGCTCATCAAAGGAGCAATGCCCTCTGCCAGCACTTCTGTCTGGGAGAAAGCTGCCCCCCACCCCGAAGCTCTTGCCCCGACTCCAGATAATTCATTTCCTCCTCATCTGTCCCTGGTGCCTTTCAAGCTGCCGCCCCAGTGCTGGATCTCAGAGGGAGTGAGTCAGAGTAAGTCTGTGCGTGGGCCCTTTAAGAGGAACTGCTGGGGACTCCAGAAGCCCTCTGTTTCCCTCAGTCTCAATCCCTCCTGGTGTTTACAGCCAGAAGTTATGGGGGTTTCCCTTCCTGGCACTGGAACCCTGGGCGTGGGGGGGGGAGTGGTGTAGGTCTGGGACACCTCGCTTCCTAGGGGGAACCTCAGAAGCTGAGATATTCCTCCTGATTTTTATCCACCACATGTGGTTTGGGACCAGCCCCTTCTCTGTCTCGGCCCCTCCTACCAGTCTGATGTGGCTTTCTTAAATCCCTAGATGTAGGACCTCCGTTCAGCTAGGTTTCAGGCAGTTCTGAATGTAGTTTAGTTGTAATTTTGATGTGGTCCCACCCATGCTGTTTGGCTTCTGGATGTTTTTTTCCCTCATGGAGAGCAAACTTAATTAAAATTACATCATATTTACAGTCAAATTGTGACTACAGTCTAGAAACTTTAATTGCAGAAGAGCAGTTTCCAGTGTGTGGCCAGGCATTGATGGTGCATGGAATGACTGGTTGCTCCAAGCACAAACCATTCTGGAGTGAAAGCCAATAAGCCAGGGAGGGGGCGGGAATTGATGCTGCAGGGATTCGGCTTCTGCAGAGTGCGTGGGCCCTACTGGTGAGGAGGCCAGGCTGTCCTTGTCCTCGGTGGTGGAGGTGGAGTCCCAGCCTGGAAGTGCGGAAAATGGGGCCACCAGACATTCCAACAGCAGGGTGATAGTAACTGCAGTTGTGGGAACTTGTACTTGGAGACAAGCAGGGTGGGCAGGGCGATCGATGCACAGCCTTCCTCATGAATCTTCTGTTCTCACTCCCACCTTTCGCCAGAACCACCCCTCCAAGTTGCTCAGCTGTCTCCGGCACAAACAGTCCCTTC
>PVKU01011592.1:0-36502 GCA_004027475.1 Anoura caudifer | reverse complement strand
CATTCCCATTCCCCCCTCCTTTCCCTCTGACCGCCCCCTCCCTCTCTCTGCTTTTCCTGCACTGGCCGGTAGAGGTCCTCAGGATGGTTTCTAATCTGGCCCCCTCCCCTGCCACAGGTTCTCGCTTCAGGGATGATGTCACCATTCACCTCCTTGTCTTCAAGGACCACCTGTTGATGCCCAGCCGCTGCCAAGGTGCTTGCTGTTCATCTCCACCTTACGGTAGGCTGCCCTCCTCGTGGTGGTGTGTGCACGGCATGGCGGCTGGATTCCCCCACAGCCGCCTTCCTCCCCCCACCCCCAGGCCCATTAGTATTTAAAGGACAACTTTTAATGGTAACTAATTAGTTTTAGTTGTAATTAACTCATTTAAAGTTTAATTCCTACCTAGATTGGGACTTTCAAGTGGGCCCTCTAACCTTGGCTCCATTGCAGAGGACACAGGACTGCCGATTCCTGGGTTCCCACCAGCATACCAAGCAGCCCCTGGCAGAGACCCCTCACCCTGGATCAGGACAACGGAAGCTGAAGAGGACCAGACCCGACCAGCCAGCTGCTCCTCTTGACAAAAGGCTTAAACCAGTGCCCTAGTGAGGGGGCATTGGTTGCTACCCCCCGACCTTTGCTGTGCTTGTGCCTCTTGCTCTGAGCACTTTCCTGTAAGTCTCTGCTTTGGTTAACGTGCCGGCGACCTGGAGTGTTTCCCTCCCCGAGAAGGGGTCAGTCTTCCTCAGCTGACCCTGCTGTTGCCCACACGATGTCCTGAATGGAAGGATCCCTTTGGGGACTTCTCAGGAGGGGGACCTGGGCCGAGGGCTCCACCAGCATCTCTGGCAATTCCAAGGCCCGCGTGGGCTTCTGGAATGAGCATGAGCCCTGACGTCGTGGGCTTCCCTGACTCTGTGGGGACCTCCCCGTCCTTTCTGGGGAGTGGTGATGAGAAGAGCAGCCTCCCAGGGTTGTTGTGAGTATCCAGTGAGCTAAAGTAACCCCGGGGCGGCAGGGCTGGGCATCCAGGAGGCGGCCGACAGATGTTCGTTGAAGGCTCGGTAGGTAGGTCAGTCCATCCCCATGTGTCTCGCTTGTCTTAACGCCTCTTGTTTGTTCCCCCACAGCACTTCAACAGCCCCTTCCACGGGGCTCTCCTCGCACAGGTAGGGGCGCCGCCACGAAGGGTGATGGGCTGACTTGAACAGGAACGTGAATCATGCATGCGGTCATTTCCAGAGCACTTTCTATGTTGTTCGGAAACGTTACATACTTTGGTGTCAAACACACATGTGACGAGGCAGCCTCCCAGATGGGCATGAATTCGGCATTGACAAGGAATTTTAAAAAGGTGGGTGGGGGCTGAGCGCCCCTCCTAAGGGACAGGGTTTATTCAGACATTTACAGTGACGACGCTGAGGCTGGAGGGATGTAAGCATTTTGTCACATTGCTGGCAAGACAAGGGGTCGGAGTTGGACCCTGGGTGACGCTGGAGCTGCCCATTACCCCCCTGGCCCAGAGTTAAGGCCGGGAGCCTTTGATTTCCAATCCAGCATCCAACAGCGGGACAGTCTATTTGAACTCCTCGCTGCCCGGGGTGGTCTTGGGGGTCTGGGTGGCCCCGACGCCGCTCCCATGTGCTGGCTGCACCTCTTAATAATCGTGTGACCTTACACAAGTCGCTTAACTCCTCCAGGTCTCAGGTCCTTTCATGGTCTAAATGAGGATTAAAAAAACAAAACAAAACAAAACAAAAAACCCACCCGCCTTTAGCTACCCCACAGGGTGCTTTTGAAGACCAAACGATGAAATGACTATGAAAGTGCTTTGTAAATTGCTGTGGAAATTGCAGGGTCCTTAACTGGCCGAGCTTGTCCCTCATCATTTGCATGCCCAGCCCTGTTCTCTCTCGTCATAATTGGGCCAGCACCCAGTAGGTGCTGTGAGTGTTTGCGCTCAATAAAGGAATTTCGAAATGAATAAAAACAGAATTAATCCAACAAACCTTTTCTGGAACGCCGACAATATGCCCAGCACACCAGGCCTGGTATGTGATACAAAGATGAGGCAAACAGTCTCTTGGAAGCTAATTGGGACCCTCCTTTGAC
Source organism: Anoura caudifer (assembly GCA_004027475.1). Classification (NCBI taxonomy): domain Eukaryota; kingdom Metazoa; phylum Chordata; class Mammalia; order Chiroptera; family Phyllostomidae; genus Anoura; species Anoura caudifer. The sequence goes on along the minus strand of PVKU01011592.1, from coordinate 34,405 downwards.
CGGCACTTTTTCCCGTCCCCTTTTAAGCTAACCAGTTTTGTCCAGACAAGACAAAACAACTCAGGCCCCTTTGAGAAGCCCAGCTTGGCGTGGACAATGGCTCCCGGGCCTCTGAAAGGGCCTGATTGGATTATATGGCAAATGAAGGTGGAAGGGTGACTTGGAAGGTGACGAATGAAGTGGGCGGAGACCTGCTTTGAGTTAATCCAGGCTATTAGGCGGGAACCTTTTGTCTTCCAGAGGCTGGCAGAGCCTTCACCAGCACTCTTTACATCCTTAATGTAAGGACGCATAATTCATGGTCAGTGGAATCCAGGCCCCGGTGAGACTGCGGTGGGCCGTCAGGTCTGGCTGCCCACGGCTGGCGAGTAATTACCGTGGACGTTTACGTCTCCTTCTGCTCTTGGCAAAGGCCGTTTTGCAGCTGTCAATTCATTGGAACCTCACAACTCCCTGTCCCAACCCGGGGCTGGCCTGCCTCCTCCCGAGGGCACAGAGCCGTCAAGCGGCCCTTCAGACTGGGGTCCCATGGCACATTCGCACCCCTGTTGCCTCTTGCGTTGGAAAGGAAGAGGTGTCTCCTGCACCGGTCACTCCTGTCTCCCCTCTGGCCACCGGTCATACCCCCTGATTTCCTAACTGTTCTCTCCGCAGCCTGAGCCTCCCGGGCTCCTCCTGTCTCCTCCTTTCTGGCCACTACCGTCTCTCTCTTTCCTTTCGCAGCCAAGCTTCTCCAAAGGCCTGTCTCCACTTGCTGTCTTCCCTCCTCACCTCCATTTCCTCTTCAACCCACTGCTTCCTGCCCTCTCTACTCCGTCGAGCGGCTCTCACTCAGGTAATGACTTTTCTGTAGCTTAAACCGGGACACCTTTCCGGCTCAGGGACACACGGACACTTGGACACATTCCCGGTCTTCCTCTCACACGGCTCTGGACCCTGGGCCCGCATCTGTGGACACACGCGTTCCCTGTAGATGTCACCGGGACCCCTGCTCCCGGTGCCCCTGGTTCTTAGCTTCTCCTTAGGACCTCGCACGTCCAGAGCTCCCAGCTTCTGGAACTTGCCTGTTGCCATCATGCCCCAGACTGGAGCCCCTGGCCAGCCCACCCAGTGTGAGGGCCCTGGGGTCAGTTTTTCCAAGCCACCTGTTCTCAGTTGCGAAGTAGAGTTAATAATGTTAGCTTGGCAGGTGAGGTGGGATTATCTTGCAGGTAAGAACCAGACACTATTGGAGGGACTTGAAATAAGGTCATTAAAGTATTTGTGAGAAAATATAATTAGAGTCGCCATCAGATTTTCTTACAGGTTAAGTTCCCACGGGGAGGACCACAGAGAAGAGAAGTGGAGAAGGGAGGGGGCGGGGGGAGGGGGAGAGAAGGGAGGAAAGAATGGGAAGAGGCACTGAAGGCAACAGGGGAGGGAAGGGAGACTTAGAGAATATTAACAACTACCGAAAACACATCCAGAGAAAGGTTTCCTCTAGTGTCAGGTTGGGCTAAAATAAACAGGAAAAAGGTTTTAAATTAATTATCCTAGTGACAAATCCCAGGAAGCTTTCAAATCAAATTGCCCCGAGCTGGGGCGGGGGGGGAGGTTATAACTCCTATCAAGTTTAACCTCTTTACCTCCTTCACCCTGTTGAAACCCCTGGCCCTTGGCTGGTGATTAAACCCCGAAGGTGCTCGAAGTCTTTCAATGAATGAATGGCTAGCAGAAAGAGCCCGCTCCCTCCCCCCAGCTGCGGTTTTTACTTTTCTTCCACTTTCCGCCTTTTTCCCTTAATGAACACGGGGCTGGGCTTGGGCCTCGTCAAGGAAGAGGCTGCAGACGTTAATGAGGTAGCTGCTGGATTCCACTATTCCTCTTGTAAGGAGCCTTCTTTGTCTGCGAAGGAAAAAAACACTGATTATCATAATGAGGCGGACTGGCGTCTGCAGGGCAGGGGCCAGGGTCCTGAGCCCGCACTTGGGATCTCGGGCCCAGGGCCCAGGTTCCCTTTGCTCCTCATTGAAGGCCCGGGGAGCAGGGTTGAAAGTGGAAGGCTGCTTCGGGGACGGGGCTGCTTGGCAGACGGTTCCTTTGTTGGGCCCACAGGCAGATGCACCAGGCAGGGGCGCCATCTCCGCGTGGGACTTGTTCTCCCAGAGCCCAGGAAAATGGAGTGTGCGGTTCCAAGCCTGGCAGGCACCTGACTTGTTTCAGGACCCACTGAACACTTAAAAACGAGCTCACCAAAGGGTAGACAGGTGCCAAGTCACAGGTGTAGCACCCTGGGGATTTTCCCAGAGGTCCGAGATGCCCCATGCAGGTCAAGGAGTGACCGAGCAGCAGTACCCCTCACTGGAAGGGCGTGGGACCGTGCGCAGCGAGGCTCAGCTCCCGTTGGTGCCGCCAGGTGTGCCCCCAGCCTGAAGCTTGCCCTTGTGTGTCCCAGTTCGGGACACTTGTCACCCAGGGCCGATGCGTCCATTAACTGCCAGGCTCTGAGCAGACCTGCAGCCAAACGGGAAAGGGAAAAAGAACAAACTAAGCAAGGTAGTTGGAGCAAGAAAACAAGCCGTAGAAAACTCATGGGTCTCCCTTAACTTCTCTGTGTGCTGAAGGTATGGGCCGGAGTTCCACCCTCTTCCCCTGTGAGCAAAACCTGCTCTCACCTGGCTCCCCAATAAAAATGTGGAAGGACTTCCACCTTTTGGAGGTGACCCAGGGGTTGCTCAGACTAGTGGACTGGAGAGTGAAATAGTAGAACAGTTTCTGGTGTTTCTAAATGAGAGGATGCATTGTAAAAAGAATAATTCCTAGGCCCCTTCTCCCTTCCCACACATCCTGGCAAGGAACATCCAAGCCCCAGGCCAGCTAGACCCAGCAGCCAGGCACCTGTGAGGGTGGGAGGCGCGAGCTGGCCGGGACCTTGGCGGTTTGTGTGCCTTCTGCGAGCCCCATCAGCCTGGCTCCCACCCTCTCTGTGCGTTTCCGGACATGAGTTGTCCATCTTTAGCTCTTCTGAGTTCGCCAGCAGAGGGGTCTGAGCCCATGGCTGCCTTGAGCGTGGGTGCGGCACCCACACACGTGCCTGTGTGCAGGGGACCCCTGCATCCCACTCTTCCAGGCCAGAGGTCCTGACTGGCATCCTGTGTTGGCCCCGAGCCCCCAGAGACCACCGGTCTTGGCGTTCATCGTTAGGTCGACCTCGGAGGCTCGGCCGTGAGCTCTGGTTTTCCGCTGTGGCTGCTCCCACCACTCCTGCCTCTGTTCTCCATGCCGTCTGCTCTCCTCCCTCACCCCTCCATCACCCCTTCCTACTCCGGTGTTCTGGGGGTGCTCTAGGCCAGCCCACACCTCCTTTGGGTGTCCCAGCACCAGCTTGGCACCATGTGGGGTTCAGTAAGAGTATGTGGGATGTAAGTTTGGACAGATGAGTCAATGAAGGACCTCGACTTACACTCAGGCCGCTAGAGGGGATGCTCGGGGTTAGAGGCAGGTCGAAGGGGTGGGGGATGGATTCCTGTTTAGGGACGAGGGGCGTTGCCCCTCCCTGAGCCCCATTGGAGCGGGGCCTCGCCAGTCTCACCCCTTCATTCACTCGTGCGTCCATCCCGTCATTCAACAGTTGATCCTTACTGAGCAGGCCCACCGCCCGGCCCCGGGCTGGACACCTGCCACTCTAGCCTGTCCCTTGATGGCCTCTGCCCCCGGGAGGATGGGCCGGGGGGTTGCCTCTGCTGAGGACAGCCGTGCTGTCCCAGCACTGGGGCAGTGAGTGACTCCTGCTCCGTAGCGGCAGGCCAGGCGGTGCGAGGTGGCTGAGGACCTGTGACACGGCCAGCCCCTCCTGCCCTCCCTGCCCCCCACACTCAGCCTGTAGCCGAATGCTGGCTCTTCGGGACCCGGAACAGTGGCGTGTGTCCCCTTGGGCTCTGGCCACACAGGTCTCCCTCTTGAGTTGGGGTCTATGACCTGGACCCCTCCCTCCATGATAACCTTCCTCCTTTTGGGGGGAAACCCAACTCCTTCGGCCTCCAGCAAAAGACAGTGGCCGGGAACCTCCAGGGAGCTCTTCAGGCTGTGCCCCTGCCCGGCTGCCTACCTTTCTGCTCTGCCTGGGGCCGCTCCCTTGGCCCCACTGTCTAGGCTGGTTGTCCCCCAGACCTCCGCTTGTCTCAGTCTCTTGCTCAGCCTGACCCACTGCCCCTTCTCTGTGCCCAGGCCGCCCTGCTCGTGACCCTCTGGGCCCTGCTGCCCAGCCCTCTGTCTCAGGGCAGTTTGCTGCGCCGAGTCCGCACCTGTGTCACCTGGCCCCGCCTGCCGCCTCAGCCACCTTTCACCTTCTTGCCTCTGGCCCTAAGTACCCCGCACCCCTGCCAGCCCAAAGAGCCACACCCCCCCCCGCCCCCCGGTGCTGCCTGGGTCGCCCACAGGTCTCCAGTGCCCTAGGGACAATCCCCTGCTGGTTGGCCACCTCTCCCAACCATCTTCGAATGCCTCCTCCCACCGGCCTGGGTTCCCGGGGTCCGAGGGCCCTGGGCCTGCCCTTTCCCCCACAGACCCCTGTCGTCCTGCCACGCAGGTGTCCCCGCAGCCCGCCTGTCCCTGTGCCTGTCCCTGCGCGCCCCGGTCTCCGCCCACCCCAGGCCACCCCAAGCCTCAAGTTTCCCCGTCATTGCTCACCCCCCTGAGCCACCTCCCTCCACCACGCACCAGACCCCAGGTGAGGCTGGGCTTTGGCCCTTTCCTTGGAAGGTGCGTGGCCTTTTCGGGCTGCTGGCGTTGCTGTGTTCTGACTCTCTGTCCCTCCCCAAGGTTGACCCTCGGCTGGGTCAGCTGAAGAACTGGATGGAAGAGGCAGAAGAGCCCCCGAGGACCACCGCCCTGGACCAAGCCCTCCTTCCAGATGGCCACCTGGCTCCTCCTGACTGGCCCGTCACCTCCTTCCTGGATTGGGGTAAGTGTCTTGCCTTTCCCGGAACAGCAGCATTTCATTAGGTTCAGCACACACCTGTGTTCAAGAACACACACGTTTCACCTTCTGCTCCAGCTTGGGGGCCTGGGGTCTGGAAGCTGCCTGGAGCCGCGACCCTGGCCTCACGGAGCCCGCATGCCTGGGGCCCACCCTGGTGGATGGGGTGCTGTGGGCCCCGCACGGTAAGTGAGGAGCTTCCACCTCCGGGCCCTGAGAAATGGCCCTGGCTAGGCACATAGTAGGTCCTCCACAAAACTTTGCTGAACATGTTCATGAGATGAAATCTCTTATGCACCCCCCGCTTCAGAGACGTGGCCATAGGAATCCTTGTCTGCTCCGTAGCTAGAAAACCATTTCTCCCCTCAGCTGGGGTAACGCCAGCCCCCCAGAGAACGCTGGCTTCTCCCACACAAGGCTTTGCTGACGTCCTTCAATCACGTAGTGGTTTCCGAGTGAGTTCTTCTCTTGGCCGCCCTTCCTCACCCCTGCAATGGCAGTGAGATGGGAACGTTTGGTTCGTTTACACGAAATCAGTAATGGTAGTGGGACCCCAGCCGCCCCATCACTCCAGGGCGTGGCATCTGTTCATCTGCGGGTTCCCTTATTCGGGGCACGCTCGTGCCTCCCTGGACACTCAGGCCTAAGCCCAGGTTTGCCTCCAGGCCCAGAGGGTCAAGCTCGGTGTCCTGGGAGGTCCATGCAGTGACATTGGCCATGTGGCAGCTAAGCAAGGTGACAGTAAGAGAGGAGGAGGCCCAGTGGTGGGCATCTTCCCTTCAGGGGTCCCTCTGGCTGAGCCTCATGGGGTTTTCAGAGGCGGCAGCCCCGCCTCCTGCACTGACATGGAAACAGAGTGCGGGTATGACTTTTGAATAAAACTCGTCAGTGTAGGTAGAGAAGGGCTGAGGGATGCAGGCCTTGGGGGCTCTTGTCTGCTTGATCTGCCCCCCGGGGGAGCCCCGCAGACTGTAGAGAGGTGGGGAGTGTGTGCCCAGGGCTAAGCTCAGGGAGGGGTCCCGGGAAGACTGTGCCCTGTGACATTTACTCCACAGCTGGCATTTGCCAAGCTACCTGCAAACACAGTGACGTGGAAGAGTGGCCCCGGGAGGAGCTTTACACCGAGCGGAGTGCAGGACTCCCGGGGCGTGTAGCCAGAGAGCGTACCAGAAAGGTCTGTGGAGCTAGTCTGAGCCACCCACCCCGGGACTCCAGGCGCTTCGTTAGGGGCGTCTCAGGACTCCCTCAGGGTGGGCTGAGCCGAGGGCAGAGTCCACTGGAGGGCAAGTGCCCAGCCGGCCTCCGGCCCATCGCCCCGCTCAGCACTTTGGGTTGGCCGGGCTGTGCTTCACGTACACTTGTGAACGTCCGGTGTCAGGCCAGCACGCACTTGGGGTTTTGTGTGGCCATAAGCATGAGACATAGGAAAATAGGCCAGGTTCTCGACGACGGGAGGTGAAGCGTAGCACCCTGAATCGGCCTCGCAGCCCAGCTCTCCCAGGAGTTGCAGAAAGGCCGTTATTCGGTGTCTCCAGCCACCTTGTCTGCACTAAGCGCTTCCCGAGGGCTGGCTCCTGGCAGGACGTGTGTGGACGGGCACAGAGGTCAGGGCAGAGGCGATGGGCTGGCTGTGCCCTCCTGGCCTGCTGCTGCCGCTGGGTGGATGGGGACGGGACAAAGTGTCACTCAGCCCCTGTGCTCGTGGAAGGGGAAAAGGTGCCCTTCTCTCACCCCCAGCTGTCCCACCTGCAGGCTTCCCTGTGGGGCGGATGGCGACCTCCAGGGTCCCTGACCTTGGGCCTCCTGGCTGGTGACTCCCACCCCAAATGTTTGTCCAAGCACAGACCTCGAAGCCATGTCAAAGCCCAGCAGGACTAGGGAGACAGGATACCTGTGTTCCTTATTCACTCATGTACATGAAGTAATGTGCGTTTTTATAGGCAGTCTGACTTCCAGAAAGAAAAGAAGAATCTGCCTGTCCTTAATGAGCTTGCTAATGAATTTTGCCTTGAAAAAGGGAGGGTGGCTTTACACAGAATGGACACAAATCAGGGTCCCACAGGGTGAACGGGAGGTGCCAGTGTAGGAACCAGCCAGCATTGCTGGCTGCATCGGGAAAGGTCTAGGGCACTGGTTTTCTTTCTAGAAGACTGGAGTTTAGCAAGTCATGGCAAGTCCCCAGAAATAGTTGCCCTTCCCCCGCCCACAAACAGGAATGAGGGAGTATGGCTTGGCCTCCTGTCCCTGATTTGAACAGATGGAACATTCTGGAAAAGAGTTTATCTAGATGAGGCCATCTCAAGTATGGGGCTCCCATTTGGAAAGAGGCAGAAATTTGGGTGTAGTGCAAGAGGGTGGGAAGTCTGAGGGAAGGGGGTCGCAGGGACAGGTGCCCCTCCTGGGTGTGGACTGAGCCACGGCTTCAGAGCCAGGACAGGTGCAGAGGGAGCCGGACAGCCCAGTGGGGAGAGGGCTCCCAAGTTCATTTGGATCCAGTAGAAGTGGAGGGACCCCCTACCTCTGCCAAGGCCAGCTGCCAGGTGCCCAGCAGGTGTACCTCTGAGGTGCCCGGACATCCTGGAATTTCTTGTGCTTTCCGGGTTTTAGACCCTGGGTCTCCTGTTCCAGACTTCATTAGAAAACCGATCACTCCAGCCATTGTTTTGGGAACTAAGTGTGATTAGGAAGTCTCCAGGCATATCTGTAATTGTCTTCTCAGCTCCCTTCCCCCTTAAGACCTTGGTTATGGGGACCAGTGAGCGGAGCAGGTGCTGGGTGGCTGAGGCCGGGGTGGGCCCCCATGTGGGGGGATGTGTGAGAGAGAGGAGTTAATTAAGGGAGAGGACGGCGGAGAGTGTAGTCATGACTCTCTTAATTGCTCTCCAATTTCTTTGGGCTTAGAAAAAAAATCCAGATGGAGACTTCTTAAGTCCTCCACCCTGGGGGTCGGGGCAGAGGAAGGCTCCCCACCACCTTTCCCCTGGCTTCTCTCCGCGCCGTGAATAGGGTCTTTGGCAGGGGCTTAAGGAGGAGACTCTTAGCCTGGGAGCTCCCAGGGCCCGTTCAGATGGGAACAAAGGCGTGGGCAGAAAGGAATGTGGGGGAGCCCCCGTGGGGGACAGCCACCTGGGGATAATTGGGAGGGCTGAGTGCAGATGAGTTTTCCCAGGTCTCTGAATACATTCTTTCAATAGAAGGTGCCTTTTCTTCAGATGAAAAGAAGCAAACCTCAATTACCTTCCCCTGAGAAGGAGGGTGTGGGAGCGTGTGTGTGTCCCCTGTGGGGGCCGCTGCCCCCAGGGGCCCCTTGCCCTTGTGTGTGCCTTCAGAGGTACAGACAAGAGGCTGCACAATGGCACGCTTCACCGGCCGCCCCGGCAGCATGGCCCTGGCCGAGCTCCTGCGCCTGGCTCGAGGGCTTGCTTTTTGCAAGTTTCTCAGGAGGAAGGAGCAGCGGCTGCGCCTGTAAACAAGAATTGGATCACACCGGGCCTGAAGCCGAGAGATAGCCGAGGACACAAGAGTGGGGCCAAGGGACAGAACCCAGGACGGAAAGTTGGGGAAGGAGCTCCGTCAGGGGCCAGAGGCTGACCGCACATCTGTGCTGGTCATCCAGGGCCACGGCTGTGCGGCTCCTGTTGCCTTTCCGGCCCTCTTTTGGGGCCGCCTTGTGGGTGGAGAGAGTTGTTCCTACCGGGCTGAGAAGTTGGGGCTCAGGGCTTGGCAGGGGCATCCTGAGTAAGGGGACCCATTGAGCTGGAGGGGGACAGTTAGCGCCACCACTGCCCACACGGCCCCGAGGGCCTGGGAGCCAGGACCCGATGCTTGTCTGAGAGGCGGGCGGCCCCAGACTCAGTCCTGCCCGGTGTCTCGGGAGCACCGGCTTCGGGGCCCCAGGCCTGCTGTCTGCGAAGCGGGTGCAGTAGCCTGTCAGGCCTGCCTATTGCGTAAGGCAGGCGGAGCCTGGGGTGTCCCTACTGGAAAGGCCAGGGCCCCATTTCACCAGAGGGGGTGACACAAGTCCCAAGTGTCCACGTTGGGCCCTTACTAGTCTCCTGGCTAGGCTTTGGGGTGAAGGCCACACCCCTTGCTACTTGGGACCCAGGGTCAGGTAGCAGCCCCAGAGGCCTGGTCCCAGCCCACGCACAGCACCAACTATGGGCGACCTTGGCCCCTGTCTCCAGCCCTCTGGGCCTCTGTTTTGTGGAGCATGCCGCGTCACCGCCATCGGACGGCCTTAGGGGCTCTGGGCTCCTTCCGGCAGCCTCAGTGGTCACCTGTGGTGTGTTTGTGTATTTGCTGGGTCTTCAGAGTTAGGGGCTGAGAGCCTTGGTCTCCGGCCTTCTGGGGGTGGGGGCCTACTGTAGAGGTGAGGAAACCTGAGCCCAAGGTGGCGGGCCCAGGTGCACAGCCCGCTGTGGTGTGGGGTCGCTGTGGTGCGCAGGCCCCCTGGTCAGCCTGCGAACACTGCTTGTCATAGTGCTCATGCCCCACGTGGCTCCACGGGGCAGTTCGGTGCCAGGACTGCGTTTTCTGGAGCATTTTTCCAAATGCGTGGGCCACCGGCCAGGCCTGGAAAGCCTCTCCGGGCTGCAGAGCGGTCACTGTGTAATGAGACTGGCCCGTGGCTGCCGTCCCAGGAGGGTGTGGCCGGCTGCACCTCCCCTGCGGCTCACCCTGCGCCTTTGGGTCACAAGATGCTCGGCACTGCCCCTGTTGGCACCCTGGCCCGTTCAGCTGAGGACTTCCTGAAAAAGCCATCAGAGTGGCAGCTTCTGGAAATGCGGTCAGCGACCGGACTCGGGCCGGTGTGCCCGTGGAAGCCCTGGCTCTGCAGCCGTCCCCTGCTGCCTCTCTGTGCTTCCGTGTGCGGCGACCCACAGTGCCCAGCCCCTTGGCCAGGCCTGTGCCGTGTCACTGCCCGGGAGGGGGGCGCCCGTAGCCCGTGTGGGGTAACCTTGGTCACTACACTACCTCTGAGCTGAACCGAGGGATCAAAAGCCTCGCTAGCCTCAGTTGGACCAGCAGCCCACCTTTCCCGAGGCCGCCTCTGCCGTTCCCTGCACCACCAGGGCCCCTGCGCCACGCAGGCCCTGATGCTCTCTAATTGCCCACTCCTGAGGCAGAGAGCGAGATTCCAGGAAGAGGCATGTGTAAACATCCTCTGTAGCCCAGCCAACGGGAATAGATGGCTGGGGGGGGGGGGGTGGCAAGGCGGAGGGGACAGGATTTCAAAAGATGTCCCAATTACCTCTCCCCTTTTCATAAATAGGCCCATAATGCCCAGGGCCCCAGTCTGCACAAAGGGACAGGAAATTAGCTCTGCAAAGACCTCTGGTTGGTCGGGGAGTCCTAAGAGGGTGGTCTTCACTCAACGGTAGGAAGCAGGCGCGGCCGATGGTTTGTGGAAACTGCAGGCTCTATTTCTGGAAATGACCATTTTACTAGAAATGTTTTTTTCATGTTTTTTACCGCCCTAAATGTCCGTGGTTATTTGTACCAAAGACGGGTCCGATCGACAAGGCCCTGTTTGCCTCTAGAAAAGAGTGACCTTAAAAAACCTTCGGTGTTTAAGCTAGAATGTCCCAATGCTGGTAAGCCGTGGAGGGTGTGGCCACTGGGCCCGCCAGCGCTTCCTGCGTGGATGGGGAGCTCAGCGCGCCCGCACTTGTGAGGTCTCCCAGCAAGTGTGTGTGGCAGCCGCTCCTCTGGACCCTGTCCAGGGGCCTCGTGTTTCCCACCGGTCCCAGAGAGGGGCTCATCCGCACAGCTTCCTGACGTTTGCTGAGATGGCAGCCTGGCACCGTGTTGCTAACACACCCGGCAGACCTGGGGCTGGAGCGCGCAGCTTTGAAACCGCGGCGGCGTCTTTATTGGGCAGCCTGGGGTCTGCGGGAAGTTAATCCGGGGCAGCCAGGAATTCTGAGGGCCCCAGAGCAGAAGCGGGAGGCTGCTTTGGATGTCGCTGGCCCCATTAAAATACCAAAGAGACACAATCGGAACACACCCCTGTAGTACCTTCCTGGCTCCTGTTGTTGTGGGAAGTGGCAGTGTCACTGGTCCCTTTGGCTGCAGTTTCTGGCTCCAGAGTCGCCGTGGGTGCTCCTGGGGAGGGACAGCCACGCCTCAGGTGGTGTCCAGCACAAAATGGAGGTCCCAGGGCCTTCAGATGACCAGAGTCTGCCCTTGGTCACCCCCAAGCTGGTAACTGCCCATCGACACTTGCTTTTAGAAGACTTCTAGTTTTTTCTAATATACAAAAGCAACTAATTAGGGGAAAACAGTGTTTGGGAGGCCCAAGGCACGTGACCCTGTGTACCGCACGAGCTTCTCAGTTTCACCAGCCCACACTTGCTAGAAGTTGGGGAGCCCCTGCTTCGGCCAGTTGGGTGAGGTTCCGTCCAGTGACATTGCTTTGTCATTGCAGCTGAAGCCACCTCCGGAATTCTTCGTGGGAAGGGACCTCGGACGCAGCCCCAGCCCCCTGCCCCTGTAGAGCCGTAAGTTCCCGGAGCACGGGCACAACACATGCGTGGGCTGTGGGTGCAGGGGGAGGCACACTGCCAGGCGCACATCGTGGGAGGGACGGGTGGGCACAGGTGGGTGGTCCGCTCATGGGGAGGGGAGTGTCCAGCTGGCCGAGTCCAGTGTGGGCCTGGGGGCTCGTGTGCTAAGGCAGGACCTCTGGCACCCTTGTGTCGTAGCTTAGAATTCTATAGACAGCTTCAGGCCAACGGATTTTCTCCTCTCTCGCTCCCCCAAGCGAGTGGTCTTTTCATTTTGGAGAGTCCCTTGGACTCCTCGCGCCGCAGGGCGGACTAAGATGGAAGTGCCCCGCGCAGGCCGAGGACAGTCCTTGGGCTGAGCGACCTGCCTTGCACATGGGTTTCCAGCTCCGACGAGCTCGCTCACCGCCTCGAAATGTCTGGGAGTCCGAATGGGCAGAGTTCCTGCCTTCACACTGTCCGGCTACCCCTCTCCAAGTTCTTTGTCGTTTGGGACTGAGACCCTTGGGGATGGTGATGGGCACTTCCTTTTGCATTTGCCCCCAGAGGCCAAAATGTTTTCATTCTGCTGCACACAAAGCTGACTGTTTAAACACGGCCCCCGTCCCGACGTTTCCCACCAGGGAGGCGTTGGCTGACTCTGTACTCCCCGACCTTGAAACTGCTTTCCCATGAGGGTGGTCCCTCCAGGGTGCCCCCGGCTGGTCTAGGGTGCGAGCCCCGGGAGGGTGTGACTGTGTCTGCACCTGCACCTGCCACATGGACTGGGTTGGGCTCACCTTGGTCCTGGTGGTGAACTCGGGTACGGGGTCCAAATACGGTGATGATTCATGTTTTTGTTGGGGGGCCGTTTTGCTGGTACTGTGTCTATTACGTGCTTCAAACAAGTGAAAGAATGAACGTGCGGAAGCGTGAAGGGACCAACAAACCAGTGAATAGGTAAAGAGGTGAGTAGGCCAGCATGAGCGAGGCCTGGTTTGATGCACAGGAGACCAATCAATATGTACATCAATAAAATATTGAATCCGCATGTCAAGAAAGCCACACACGAACCAATATCGGGTCAGCATGGACTGGGGAATGTGTACAATTTAACTACGGAGCACCTCAAGTTTTCAATAGAAGAATAAAGGTTAAATAAAAGGAGGAATCAATCGTTTGAAATGCACAAACCCATCACAAATGGTGACAATACTGTGTTGTACGTGTGAACATTTGCTAAAGGCATATCTCTTATCCAAAGTGTTCTTCTCATCAATGATAACAATAGACAAAAGGGTGGGAGGAAACTCTTAGATGTTCAACAGGCTTACGATGCAGGTTGTGCTAAAGGGTTCTTGGTGTACATGAGTCTCCAAACTTGTAAAGATGTGTGTTTGTACATGTGTTATGTATGGCTTTTTGTCAGCAAAATGAAAAGTAAAAAAGTAGAGAGAAAGGAATCATGGAGAAAATGCACAGCCCAGGGGTGGGGAGGAGATTAGGTAGCCCGTCAAAATGAGAAGAGGCAGGAGAGAAGGAACGGGCGACTGAAAGGGAGGAAGATGATGCTGGGAGGAAGCAAGATAATACATAACGGGAAGAAGGATTTCTCAAGGTTAGGTGGTGGGTAACTCTGTGAGGCGTGCTGTGTCGGGCTCTTGTAAGGTGAGTGCGGGATCAGCGGTCCACGTTGGTGCTCATGGCACAGACACAGAAACAGAGAGAGCGTGGAAAGGGTAGTGGGAAAGGAAAGCAGGACCAGGGGACCAAGGATGAGAGTTAACTTTAACCGAAAGCTTCCTTAAAAGTTCTGGGCGCACAGAAATAAATCACTGCTGAAAGGAAAGGAAGCTCCCCCACCCTGCAAAGAGTGGCCGAGTGCACAGGGAAAGTAGCGCCTGGCCCTGGGTGGCCGCGTGGCGGGAGGGTCTTGGGTTGAGTCATGAGTCCCCTGAGCTGACTTCTGTTATGTGAAAGGATGCTAGAAGAAGAGAATAAATAAAGCATCTAACTACAGCTCCAGGATTGTGGGAGAAAAGGTTCCAGATGTCAGGTACAGAGGTACATTACTAGGTGTTTTGAAGCTAGAAGGAGGGGTTGAGGAGGGTCACGCATTAACGGTTAGGGTAAGTTCAACTCCAAAGCCTCAGTACTGTGGATAACATAGTAAGTATCCAAATAAACAAGTAGGGAGACCACGGAAACGAAAGCGGGATGGGGTGGGGGCCGGCGTGGCCCCGCACTCCTCAGGAGCTGGGGGGCGGTGCTCCCGTGAGTTCCCTCTGGGTGGAGGCCCTATGGGAATGGGGGAGGGCAGGTGAGGTGGGGTGGGGGTATGTGGAAAGCTGTGGCAGGAGAGAGACAGGAAGAATAAAAAGTGACAATGACCAAATGGACAGATGGGTAGATCCACAGGAGAGGGTGAGGCTAGGAATTGTGACGTGGGGCCCTCGCGAACTGTGGGTCAGGGCTGGTCCCAGGTGGAACGTTCCATTCCGCTTGCAGAGGAGTGAAACACCTAAGAGGAAGGAAGAGGGCGGGGGTGTGGTCCGGTGAAAATGGAGACAACTGTACTAAAATAGCAATAAAAAATTAGTTAGAAACAAAGAAAAAGGAAGAAAACAAGAAGGAAGAATGGATGAAGGAAGGAAGGAAGGACGGAAGGAATTAATGGCAATGGAGCTGCTGCTGGTCAGGGCGGGTGTTGGCAGGGGGCGGTGGGATTCTCTGTCCTCGGGAGCTGAGCTCCAAGAATGAAAGAATGTGAGAAAGGAAGAATGAGAGCGTGGAAGGGAGAAATAAGGAAAGTCGAAATGTGTGTATGTGAGTATTCACGTTTACACAGGGGCCAGCAGACCCTGCATATGTTTACCCGCATTCACACATGAATGTGAATGTATGAGAGGGCCATGCTAGAACAAAAACAAGGAGATGACACCATGACCCAGAATCATGGCTGATTGAAAACTGGGCTCTAGAGGTCGCGGAATAGACCCTAAAGCAAAGTGCCAGTACCAGGAATCAGTGAGCAAAAGGACGGCCCACGGATGGGTGCTGAGAAGGCTGGGGAACCGCAGGTGACAGTTAGCCCACCTCCGTGGGCCTGAGGCCCCTATGTAAGAGGATAAAGAGCGAAAGAGAGGAATGATGGGAAGGATGACTGGACCTGGGAGCGCCCGCTCCAGGAACGGTGGCGCCGCCCCAGGCACCTGCGCCTCCTAAATGGGAGCAGGTGCAAGAAACAGCCCCAGAGTTAGATGAGGAAGGGCAAGAGAAAGCCAAGTGAGAGGGAAGAAGAAACGCTCCAACAACCGCACAGAGAGGTAGCGTGGGTGCGCCTTTATTGGAAGGGCTCGCTGGGGTGGGAACACGGGCATCATTTGTCCTAAGGATGGATGAGGCCATTCCATCCGTGTCCAGGGCAAGGGAAAATGAGAATTAAAAAAAAAAAAAAGCGAAAAAGGCAAGATAATAAACAAACAAGCAGGCAGATAAATGGTTCGTTAAGAGAGGTTGTCTGAACAGGGATTATAATTGGTTTACATACACGCTCCCTAAATAGATAAATACACCTTTCGAAGAATCCGTGAAAAATTGAGGCAGCACCGGCCCCAGAATAAGCACTGCAATAAAATATATGCAACTCAGGCCCATAAATAAAAGAATAAGTACTAACTGGAAAAGGTGACTAAATGCAGGGAAGAAAGATTGCAAATGCAAATAAGTACACGGGCCAGTAATGTTTATTTTGCGCATGGGGTTTTTGACTAATACAGTTATTTCACAGGGGACCCGATTGGTTAAAAAAAAAAAGAATAAAAACCCCACCCTACATAAGGAAGAAAGGACAGATAAGGGAGCGAGTGGAAGAATGAGAGAGCAAAAGAATGAGCGAGCGAATGGATGAGGGGCGGAGCTACATGGATCAGAGCCTGTGCTTCCCGGGCGCCCGGTGTGCCCTTCTGTGTGCCTGACTTTGTGAGAACGACTGGACTGAACGTAAGGAAGGGTGGGAGAAGGGGAGAAAGGTACAATTTGGGAAGAAATGATGAGGAAAGGAGCGCAGGATAAAAATACTATGTGAATGAATAAACGGGACTTTGCAGGGAGGGCTTCATACACTGAGGGCTGTGATGAACTTAAAGCTGTGCTTCTGAGTCCATAAACAAAATAATTAAATCTAATTTAGTTCAAATGAATGAATGGATGAGTGACTGGAAGGAAGGAAGAGAGGGAAGGAGGAGGAAAGGGGAGGGAGGGAGGGAGCTTCCTTCTAGTTCGGGCTTCCTATGACCTCACCAGCTGGGTAAAGTAGGTACCAGGGAGGATGGCCCTTGGGGAGCCATGTGCCTGGTACATGCCCCTCACCTGGCAGGGAGGCCTGGCTCAGCACGCTGTGGGTGGTTGTCAGTGCCTGGTGTGTGGGCCGCCGCGCCTCAGCTCTCTCACCCCGCCGTGTCAGACTGATCTTGACTTGAACCCTGGGGCAAAGGCTCGCCTGCCTGTGGGCAGCGCCCCCTCTGTGGCCTGGATAGGCAGAGGGCCCTGCAGAAGGTTGCATGAGCAAGGGGTGTTGGGGCAGCCGGGTGTCTTGGCCCCTCCCTGGGCATGGGTCACCAGTGAGGGGGGAGTTTTCTTCTTCCAGGGGTGAGCAGAGGGTAAGGGAGCAGGAGACCCTGGGTGGCCATTGGGACCTCCCACTGGTTTGGGCACCACTCACATCCAGAGGCGGGGGGCTGTCTGTGGAGGGGACAGGCAGGCTCAGCAGTAGTGGCCAGGGGTGCCTGAGAAGAATGACCCAAGTGCCCAGGGGCGAACCACCACAGATCTTGTTCCTGCAACTTTCTAAACTAGTCCCCGGGCCCCATCCCTCCTAGGCTTCTACAGGAGGCCCTCCTGCCCATCTCTGCCTGGGGGTCCCGAGCAGGGGCACCTCAGCCCTGGTTTTCGGGAGTGGTCCCGGGATCCTGGCCCCCTTGGTGTGGCCAGGGAGCCCCCTTGCCAGGTGGCCCAGGGTCCTCAGGGTGGAGAGGGAGCTGGTATTTGCTCTGGTGATGGGGAAGGGAGTGCAGGGGTGATTCGCAGTGGTGTTGGGGGGGCAACTACACTGCAGTGACTCTGCACCCTGGGTGGAGACAGGGAGTGGTGGGCATGGGCGGAGCCGGCGCTCCTGCTCTCCTGCAGGCCAGCAATGCTAAGGTGTGTGGGGGGCAGCAAAGTGGGGGTGGAGATCAGAGCTGCGGGGTGTGCAGACAGGACGTGAGGGTTCGGGGCTCCCATGCTTCTAGCTTGGGCCCTGAATGGATGGAAATGATGTTTCGAAGGTGGAGAACATGGGATTCGTTGTGTCAGGAGTCACCCTTGGGTGCCTCCTGCACGTGTGTCGGGGCCACATGAGCAGGGCCATGCGGGCTGGATGTAGTGCTGGGGCTTCGCTCTTCTCCTCTCCCAGAACCTGGGGGCTCCAGGCTCTGCCTCAGCGGGCCTGAAGCCTGGGGTGCACCTGGTACTTACCCCTGGGTGTACCTGCTAAGTCGGGGTCCCGCAAAAGTCTCCCCAGCAGCCCAGGTGGCCCCTTGTGGACCAAGGTGGGATGGGAGGGGCCCGGAGCAGGAAGACACTAAGAGGGTCCTTCTGAAGAACCCTTGTTTGGTTGTTTAAAAAGTTAGCTGAGGCTCAGGAAGTCGAAGTGTTGGGTTTGGAATGGGGATGGGGAGGGCGTCCTACCGATGCACCCAGAGAAAACATGAAAGAACAGAAGGACCCACTAGGAGAACTAATGTGAGGGGCTGTCAGGCTTCACAGTGGGTGGAGGTAGGCCAAGGGGGGAAGCTCCAGAGAGACTTGGTTGTGTCCGGATGAGTGGGTGGGTTGGGGTTCGATGATTTCTGTCTTGGGAATGCTGAGGGCATGAGGGCCATTGGGTCAGGGTTCTTAGAGTCTTTGGTTTTTGGATCTGGAGTTCTAAGGGTCTCCAGGTCTGAGATGTTGAGTCAGGACAGAAGCCAGGGGTAGAAATCTTGGGTGAACCCCCATCTGGTTCTCTCTGGGCCCCACCCACAAAGCCTGGGTGGGATCTCAGCCCACCTCTCTGATCTTCAGTGTGTGTTTCATTCTCTTAACTTGTTAAAGCAAGGACAACTTTTGTTTTTTACTTGACCTTTGCATGCACCCTATGCACAAATCTTTGTGCTGGTGACCCTAAGAGTTTCAGTTCTCCTTGAGTACCCCTGAGACTGCCAATCTCTCCTCGGGAAGCTTGGCTCCAAGGCTGGCCTTGCAGAGGATGGGGGATGGAGGCCGGGCCTTGGGGGAGACAAACCAAGGGCCCCTTGTGTTCCTAATGTGGAGTGTGACTGGCACCTGACCTAGAGCCAGAGGTCATCCATCACCCTGACATATCACTCATCCCTCTTTCTTTCTCCCCTTCAAATTCTTGTATATGGCACAATGAAAAAATGAACATCTATTCTTTTAGTGACCTGCCATTCCTCACCACATACACTTTTTTAGTCCTATCTTTTCCATTTAATATTCTGTCATAAACATTTTTCTTTTTCCATAGTTTTCATCAACTCACTGGATGCCTTGTGACCCGTTATTCACAACACCTACCTGCTATTGTTATGCATAGCATCTTTCTTTTTAATGTCATATATTGTTTCACAGCTAATGGCTTAGCACACCCACGTTTTTTCATTCTTAAGAATTATTTTCCTACACCCAGAAATGATTATTGCTTAAAGGCATGTCAATCTCTCAGGCTACACTGTGAACCCCTGAGGGCAAGAGGATTGTTGAATTGATGTTTGCATCTGCAGTGCCCATAATGTAAATACTAAATGGATTCTTGTTGGATGAGTGGATGGAAGGATAGATAAAGATCTGAATGAGTAGGTGAGTGGTGGGCTGGTAGATGAGAGGATGGAAGGCTACATGAAGATACAGTGAGTGGGTGATTGGCTGGCTAATAAAAAAAGAGGAGAAAAGAGTGGATGAAGATGTGAGTGTGTTTTAGTGGTTGGTGATGGATGAGAGGATGAACAGGTGGATGAAGATGTAAGTGGATAGTGACCAGCTGATGAACAAGAGGATGTAGGTATGGATGAAGATGTAAATGAGTGGGTGAGTGATTGATTGATGCATGTAAGGATGAAGGGATGGATAAAGATGAAGATGTGATTGCAGGTCACTGGTTGGCTGTTGGAGGGAGAGTATGGGTGGGGAGACAAAGATGCAGTGAGTGAATTCGGGTGAGTGGTTGGCCCATGGCAGAGAGGATGGGAGGATGGATGAAGATGTACTGAGTGGCTGAGTGATTGGCTGATGAATGGGATGATGTAAGTATGAATGCAGATGTGAATGAGTGGAAAGTGGTCGGCTGATGGTTGAGTGATTGGAAGGATAAATGAAGATGCAGTGAGTACATGGTTGGTTGCTGATGACAAGACAGAGGGATGGATGAAATGTAGTGAGTGAATGAATGATTGATGAGAGTATGGAAGGATGGATGAAGGTGTGAATAACTGGGTAAGAGGTTGGCTGCTGCATGAGAATATGGAAGGATGGATGAAGAGGCAGTGAGTAGGTGATTGGCTGGCTGATGGATGAGATGATGGAAGGATGGATGAAGATGTACTGACTGGGTGATTCCTTTCCTCATAGAGGAAGAAGGAATGGATGAACGTGTGGTTGTAGGTCGGTGGTTGGCTGATAGGTGAGAGGTTTGAAGGATGGATGAAGATGTAGAGTGTGAACTAGTGATTGGTTGTTAGAGGATGGAGGGATGGGTGAAGATGTAGTGAGTTGGTGACTGGTTAACTGATGTTTGAGAGAATGGAGGAATGGGTGAAGGTGAGTGGGTCAGTGGTTGGCTGATGGATGACAAGATGGAGATTGGATGAAGATGTAGTGTGTGAATGAATGACTGGCCAATAGATAAGAGAGCAGAGCAATATTTCAAGATGTAATGAGTGGGTGGTTGATTGGTTGATGGATGAAGTGATAGAAGAATGGATGAAGAGGTAGTGACTGGTTGATTTGTTTCCTAATGGTGAGAAAATAGAGGGATGAACAAAGATGTGATTGCTGGTCAGTGGTTGGATGATGGATAAGGGATGGAAGGAGAGTTGAAGATGTAGTGAGTATGTCAGTAGGGTTATGGGTAAGAGAAGGAAGGATGGATTAAGGTGTAGTGAGTGGGTGATTGGTTGGCTGATGGATGAGGATGGAAGGATGGATGGATGAATGAAAATGTACTGCATGGTCAGTGATTGGCTAATGAATGAAAGGATGTCAGGTTGGAAGGTTGTATGAAGATATGAATGATGGAGAAGATGGAAGGATGGATGAAGATGTAGTGAGTTGGCGATTGGTTGGCTGATGGATGAGAGGATAGGGAAGTAGATGAAGATGTAGGGAGTGGTCAGTTTTGGGTAATGGATGAGATGATGGAAAGATGGATTAAGAGGTGAATGAATGGGTGAGTGAGTGGTTAGCTGGATGATGAGAAGATAGAAGGTTGAATGAAGATGTAGTAGTGAGTGATTGGTTGGCTGATGGATAAGAGACTGGAGGGATGAATGAATAGTGGAGTGAGGTCAGTGGTTATCTGATGGATGAGAGGATGGAAGGATAAATGGAAGTGTGGTGAATAAATGAGTGATTGTATGATGAATGAAAGGATGGAAAGATAGAGGGAAGAATGAAGTTGTGAATGACTAAGTTTTTTGTGATGGATTAGAGGATGGAAGGATGATTGAAGATGTGAGTGTGGGTGAGTGATTGATTGGTTGATGGCTGAGAGGTTGGAAGGAGAGATGAAAATGTAGTGAATGTGTGCATGGTTAGCTGAGGGATGAGCTGATGGAATAATGGATGATGATGTAGTGAGTGAGTGATTGGCTTATGAATGAGATGGTGTAAGTATGAGGATGTGAATGCGTGGTCCCTGGTTGGCTGATGAGATGATAGGATGGAAGGATGGATGAAGGTGCAGTGACTGGGTCAATTGTTTGAGAAGAAGATGGAGGGATTGATGAAGTTGTGAGTGTGGTTCAGTGATGGGCTTATAGATGAGCAGATGAACATAGGGAAGATGTGGTTGGCTGATGGATGAAAGGATGGAACAATGGATGAAGATGTAGTGAGTGGTGAGCGTTTGGCCAATGAATGAGAGGATGGAAGGATGAAGATGTAGTGAGGGGGTGATTGGTTGGTTGATGGATAAGGGTGGAAGAATGGGTGAAGATGTTGTGCATGGGTTATTGGTTGGCCTGATGCAACAGAGGATTGAGGATGATGAAGTTCTAATGAGTGATCAGTGATTGGGTAATGAGTGAGAGGATGGAAGAGTGGAACGATGGAGGATGTAGTCAGTGGGTGAGTTGTAGACTGATGGATGAGAGTATGGAAGGATGAATTAGGTGTAGAGAATGAATGATTGTCTGATAGATAAGAGAATTGAAGCATGGATGAAGACACAGTGAATGATTGATTGTTTGACTGAATGATGAAGGTATTTAAGGATGGATGAAGATGTTTATTACTGGGTCAGTGGCTGGATGATGATGGATTAAAGGATAGCAGTATGGGTGCAGATGTAGTGAGTGGGTGAATGGTAGGCTGATGAATGAGAAGATAGAAGGATGGATGAAGGTGTAGTGAGTGAATGAATGATTTGCTGATGGATGAGTGGATGGAGGTAGGATGGATAAATAGTGAGGAGGTGATTGGCTGGCTGATGGATGAGAGGCTGGAGGGTTGGACGAAGATGTAGTGACTGGATGATTGTTTTCCTGATAGAGGAAGGAGGGACAGATGAAGATGTGAATGTGTGTCAGTGGTTGACTGATAGGTGAGAGATTCGAATGATGGATGAAGATGTAATGACTGCTTGTTATATTAGAGGATGGAAGAATGGATGAAGAGGTAGTGACTGGTTGATATGTTTGCTGATGGTGAGAGAGTGGAGGGATGAATGAAGATGTGAGTGTTGCTCAGTGGTTGGCCAATGGATAAAGGACAGAGGGATAGATGAAGATGTAGCGAGTGGGCCAATGATTGAGTTATGGATAAGAGATGGAAGGATGGATTAAGCTGTAGTGAGTGGTCAGTGATTGGCTAATGGATGAAAAGGTGTCAGGTTGGAAGGTTGCATGAAGATACGAATGATGGAGAAGATGGAAAGATGGATGAAGATGTAGTGAGTTGGTGATTGGTTGGCTGACGGATGAGAGGATAGGGAAGTAGATGAAGATGTAGGGAGTGGTCAGTTTTGGGTAATGGATGAGATGATGGAAAGATGGATTAAGATGTGAATGAATGGGTGAGTGAGTGGTTAGCTGGATGATGAGAAGATAGAAGGATGAATGAAGATGTGAGTGAGTGAGTGAGTGGTTGGCGGATGGATGAGAGACTGGAGGGATGAATGAAGTAGTGAGTGTGGGTAAGTGGTGAGATGATGGATGAGAGGATGGATGTGGGGTTGAAGATATGTGAGTTGTACAGTGGTTGACTGACAGATGAAAGGGATGGAGGGATGGATGAAGTGTTGTGAGTGAGTTATTTTTGCCTGATGGATAAGGGGGTGGAAGGATGGATCAAGATATGATTGTGGGTCAGTGGTTAACTTAAGGATAAGAAAATGGAGGGATGAATGAAGATGTAGTGAGCAGTCAGTGATTGGCTAATGAATGAGTGGTTGGAAAAATGGAAGGGTGGATGAAGATGTAGTCAGTAATGAGTGGTTGGTTGATGAATGACATGGAAGGATGTATGGAAGTATAGTGAATGAACTAATTGGCTGATGGATAAGAAAATGAAGGGAATGATGAAGATGTAGTGAGTAGTCAGTGATTGGCTAATGGGTGAATGGCTGGAAGGATGGAAGGATGGATGAAGATGTGGTGAGGTGATGAATAGTTTGCTGATGCCTGAGTGGTGACAGGGTAACATGAAGATGTAGTGAGTGGGTTAGTGGTTGGTTTATGGATAAGAAATGGAAGGATGATTGAAGGTATAGGGAATAAATGAGCCATTGGTCAGTGGATAAAAGGATGAAAGAATGGAGGGACAGATGAAGATGTGAATGACTGCTTTAGTGGTTGTCTGATGCATGAGAGTATGGAAAGATAGATGAAGATGTAGTGAAAGTGTACGTGGTTGGCTGATGGATGAGAGGATGGAATGATGGATGACAATAGAGTGAGTGAGTGAGTGAGTGAGTGATTGACGAATGGGATGATGTAAGTATGAATGAATATGTGAATGAGTAGTCAGTGGTTGGCTCATGGGTGACTGGATGGAAGGATATGTGAAGGCATAGTGGGTGAATGATTGGTTTTGACTGATGGTTGAGAGGACAGGGTAATTGATGAAGATGTGAGTGTGGATCAGTGATGGGTTTATAGATGAGTGGATGAACATAGGGAAGATGTGGTTGGCTGATGGATGAAAGGATGGAACAGTGGATGAAGATGTGAGTGGTGAGTGTTTGGCCAATGAATGAGAGGATGGAAGGATGAAGATGTAGTGAGGAGGTGATTGGTTGGTTGATGGATAAGGGTGGAAGAATGGGTGAAGATGTTGTGCATGGGTGATTGGTTGGCCTGATGCAACAGAGGATTGAGGATGATGAAGTTCTAATGAGTGATCAGTGATTGGGTAATGAGTGAGAGGATGGAAGAGTGGAAGGATGGATGATGATGTAGTCAGTGGGTGAGTTGTAGACTGATGGATGAGAGTATGGAAGGATGAATTAGGTGTAGAGAATGAATGATTGATAGATAAGAGAATTGAAGCATGGATGAAGACACAGTGAATGATTGATTGTTTGACTGAATGATGAGGGTATTTAAGGATGGATGAAGACGTTTATTAGTGGGTCAGTGGCTGGATGATGGATTAAAGGATAGCAGTATGGGTGAAGATGTAGTGAGTGGGTGAATGGTGGGCTGATGAATGAGAAGATAGAAGGATGGATGAAGGTATAGTGAGTGAATGATTTGCTGATGGATGAGTGGATGGAGGTAGGATGGATATTTAGTGAGTAGGTGGTTGGTTAGCTGATGGATGAGAGGATGGAGGGATGGATGAAGATGTAGTCACTGGGTGACTGTTTTCCTGATAGAGGAAGGAGGGATTGATGAAGATGTGAGTGTGTGTCAGTGGTTGACTGATAGGTGAGAGGTTCGAATGATGGATGAAGATGTAATGACTGCTTGTTATATTAGAGGATGGAAGAATGGATGAAGAGGTAGTGACTGGTTGATTTGTTTGCTGATGATGAGAAAATGGAGGGATTAATGGAGATGTGAGTGTTGCTCAGTGGTTGGCCAGTGGATAAAGGATAGAGGGATAGATGAAGATGTAGTGAATGGGCCAATGATTGAGTTATGGATAAGAGATGGAAGGATGGATTAAGCTGTAGTGAGTGGTCAGTGATTGGCTAATGGAAGAAAGGGTGTCAAGTTGGAAGGTTGCGTGAAAAATACGAATGATGGAGAAGATGGAAGGATGGATGAAGATGTAGTGAGTTGGTGATTGGTGGGCTAATGGATGAGAGGATAGGGAAATAGATGAAGATGTAGAGAGTGGTCAGTTTTGGGTAATGGATGAGATGATGGAAAGATGGATTAAGATGTGAATGAATGGGTGAGTGAGTGGTTAGCTGGATGATGAGAAGATGGAAGGATGAATGATGTAGTGAGTGAGTGAGTGGTTGGCTGATGGATGAGAGACCGGAGGGATGAATGAATAGTGGAGTGTGGTCAGTGGTTATCTGATGGATGAGAGGATGGAAGGATAAATGGAAGTGTGGTGAATAAATGAGTCATTGTATGATGAAGAAAAGGATGGAAAGATAGAGGGAAGAATGAAGTTGTGAATGACTAAGTTTTTTGTGATGGATTAGAGGATGGAAGGATGATTGAAGATGTGAGTGTGGGTGAGTGATTGGTTGATGGCTGAGAGGTTGGAAGGAGAGATGAAGATGTAGTGAATGTGTGCATGGTTAGCTGAGGGATGAGCTGATGGAATAATGGATGATGATGTAGTGAGTGAGTGATTGGCTTATGAATGAGATGGTGTAAGTATGAGGATGTGAATGCGTGGTCCCTGGTTGGCTGATGAGATGATAGGATGGAAGGATGGATGAAGGTGTAA
The DNA here is from genome assembly GCA_004027475.1 of Anoura caudifer. NCBI lineage: Eukaryota > Metazoa > Chordata > Mammalia > Chiroptera > Phyllostomidae > Anoura > Anoura caudifer. The sequence continues at coordinate 9,796 of PVKU01011592.1, read as the reverse complement.
TGACTGGGTGATTGAGGAGAAGATGGAGGGATTGATGAAGTTGTGAGTGTGGTTCAGTGGTTCGCTGGTAGGTGAGAGTTTAAAAGATGGATGATACAGAGTGTGAATGAATAATTGGTTGTTGTATTAGAGGGTGGAGGGATGGATGAAATCATAGTGAGCAAGTGATTAGTTTGCACATGGATGAGAAGATGGAGGTATGGATGAAGATGTAGTTAATGGGTGATTGGTTGGCTGAAGGATGAGAGAAGGAAGGTATGGATTACAATGTAGTGAATAGGTGATTAGCTGGCTGATGGAAGAGAATATGGAGGGATGGACAAAGATGTAGTAACTGCACAATTGTTTGCCTGATAGATTAGATGTTGGAGGGCTTGATGAAGATGTGAGTGCTGTTCAGTGGCAGGCTGGTAGTGTAGTGAGTGAATGCATGATTGGTTGTTGGATTAGAGAATGGAGAGGGGGTGAAGATGTAGTGAGTGGGTGATTGTTTGGCAGATGAATGAGAGGAAGAAAGGATAGGTGAAGATGTAGTGAGTGAGTGATTGGTTGGTTGATGGATGAGAGACTGGAGTGATGAATGCAGTAGTGAGTGTGGGTAAGTGGTGAGACGATGGATTAGAGGATGGATGTGGGGTTGAAGATGTGTGAGTTGTACAGTGGTTGACTGACAGATGAAAGGGATGGATGAAGATGTTGTGAGTGGGTTATTGTTTGCCTGATAGATGAGAGGATACTAAGATGGATAAAGATGTAGTGAGTTAATGAATGAACAGCTGATGGTTGAGAAGATGGAAGGATGGATGAAGATGTCAGTAACTGGGTCAGTTGTTGGTTTATGGATGATAAAATGAAAGCGTGGATGAAGGTGTAGTGAGTGATTGACATATTGCCTGATGAAACTTTAGAGGGATGGTTAAAGATTTAGTGAGTAGGTTATTGGTTGTGTGCTGGATAGAGAATGGAGAGATTGATGAAGGTGTCAGTGTGGGTCAGTGATTGGGTGGTGGATGAGAGAATGGAAGGGGGGATGAAGACCGAGTGAGTGGGTCAGTGGTTGGCTGATGGATAAGAGGATGGAAGGATTGATGAAGGTGTAAGTGAATGACTTATTGGATGATGCATGAAAGGATGGAGGTATTGCTGAAGATGTGAATGACTGGGTCAGTGGTTGGCTGATGTATGTGAGTATGGACAGATGGATTAAGATGTAGGTTACAGGTGATTGATTCATAGAAAGACGAGAGGCTGTAAGAAATGAAGTCATAAATGTGGGTGAATGGCTGATGGGTGAGATGATGAAGGGATGAAGAAGTAGTGCATGGGGTGGGTGGTTGGATGATGGGTGAAAGGATTGATAATTATGTAGTGAGTGGGTGAGTAATTGATGATTGAGTGGAGGTAAGGTGAATAAAGATGTGAGTGAATCGTCAGTGGTTGGCTGATGAAAAAAGATGGAGCAATGGATGAAAGAGTAATAAGTTAGTGAATGATTAACTGATGGATGAGAGGATGGAGGGACATGTGAAGGTGTAGTGAGTATGTTATTCATTGGCAGATGGAAGAGAGGATGGAAGGATGGATGAAGATGTAGTGAGTGGGTGATTGGTTGACTGATGGATTAGAGGATGGAGTGATGGTCAAAGATGTAATGTATGAGTGATTGGTTGGCTTTGATGAGAAATTGGAAGGATGAGTGAAGATGTGATTATGGGTCTGTGGTTGGCTGATGGATGGAAGGATGGAGGGATAGATGAAGATGTAGTGGTTGGGTGATTGGTTGGCTAATGGATGAGAGGATGAAGGGATGGATGAAGTTGTACTGTATGGCTACTGGTTGGCTGATGGATGAGTATGGAAAGATGTATGAAAATATAGTGAGTAGTTGATTGGTTGGCCTGATGGATTTGAGTGTGAGGGAGGATGAAGATATAAGGAGTGGTTAGTATTGGTTAATGGGTGAGAGAATGGCACTTGGAAGTATGGATTAAGATGTAAACAAATGCATGAGAGGATGAAAGGTAGGATGCAGGTGCAATGATTGGGTGATTGGTAGGCTGATGTATGAGAGGACAGAGGCATGCATGAATATGTGGGTGTGCATCAGTGGTTGGCCAATGGATGAGGGGATGAAGATGTAGTGAGTGGGTCAGTGGTTTGCTGATGGATAAGAAGGTGGGAGAATGGATGAAGGTGTAGTTAGTAGATGAGTTTCTGGCTGATGGATGGGAGGGTGGAAAAATGGCAGGTTGAATGAAGATGTAAATGACTGGTCCTGGTTGGCTCATTGTTGAGAGGATTGTGGAATGGATAAAGTGTAGTGAGTGAAGGAAGGATTGGCTGGTGATTGATAGGACAGAGGAATGAAAGAAGATGTAATGAGGGGTCATTGACTGGCTAATAATGGTTGAGTAAATGGAAAGATGGAAGGATGTATAAAGATGTAGTGAGTGGATGAGTGGTTGGCTAATGAATGAGAATATATCGATGTATAGAAAAAGGTGTAGTGTGTGAATGAACAATTGGCTGATGGATGAGAGGATTAAGGGATGGATGAAGATGTCATGAGTAGGTGATGGGTTGTCTGATGATTGAGAGAATGGAGGGATGGATGAAGATGCGATTGTGGGTTAGTGGTTGGTTGGTGAATTAGAGAATTGAGGGATGGATGCAGATGTAGTGAGTGGTCAGTGATTGGTTAGTGAATGTGAGGGTGGAAGGATCAGTGAAGATGTAGTCAGTGGGTAAGTTGTTGGCTAATGGATGAGAGGATGCAGGGATGATGGAGGATGTAGGGAGTATGTTATTGTTTGGCTGTTAGATGAAAGAAAGGGTGGAAGGATAGATGAAGATGTGAGTGGGTGAATGCTTGGCTGGCAGATGAAGATGGAAGGATGAAGATACAACTAGTGGTCAACGATTGGCTAATGGGTGGAGGGTAAAGGATGGGATGATGGATGAAGATATGAATGAATGGGTGAGTGGTTGGCTAATGGATGAAAGGATGGAAAGATGGATGAAGATGTAGTGGGTTAGTGATTGGTTGGCTTTTGGATTGGAGGATGGAGGCATTGATGGAGATGTTGAGTGGTCAGTGATTGGCTAATAAATGAGAGGTGGAAGCATGGATGGAGATGTATTCAGTTGGTGAGTAGTTGGCTGATGGATGAGAAGATAGAAGGGGAGATAAAAATATATGGCATGAGTGAGTGGTTGGCTGATGAATGACGGTGAAAAAATGGATTCCGTGTATTGAGTGGAATGAATGATTGGCTGATGGATGAGAACTGAAGGATAACTGAAGCTGTACTGAGTAGGTGATTGGCTGAATAAGGGAATGGAAGGATAAAAGGATGGATGAAGATGTTAATGACTGGTTTAGTGGCTGGCTGATGGGTGGGAAGATGGAAGGGTGGATGAAGGTGCAGTGAGTGGGTGAGTGATTTGCTGATTAATGAGAAAATGTCGATATCAGTGAAGATGAATGACTGGTCAATGGTTGGCTGATGAATGAGAGTGGAAGGATGGAAAGATGGATGAAGATGTGAATTGTTGGATTAAGGGATAGAAGGATGGGTGAAGACAATGAATGATTGGTTGGCTGATGGAAGAGAGTTTGGAAGGATGGATGGAGGTGTAGTGAGTGAATATGATTGGCTGGTGAATGAGAGGGTGGAGGGATGGAATAAGATGCAGTGAGTGTTCAGTGACTGGTTAAGGATGGGAGAATGGATTAAGAGGTAATGAGTGTATGAGTTGTTGGCTGATGGATGAGAGAGGGGAAGTATGGATACAGTTGTAGTGAGTGAATGAACGATTGGTTGATGATGAGGACAGGGATGCATGGTGTAAGTGTGGTTAGTGGTTGGCTGAGGGGTGAGAGGATGAAAGGATGCACAAAGTGTGCAGTGAGTGAATAAATGATTGGCTGATGAATGAGAGAATGGAGGGACATGAAGATGGAGCGAGCGGGTGTTTTGCTAACTGATGAATGAGGATTTTGGGAGGGATGATGGTGTGTAGTGAGTAGGTAAGTGGGTGGTTGATGGATAGGAATGGAAGGATAGATGAAGATAGAGTGACGAGATGACTGGTTGGCAGGTGTATGTAATGATGGCAAAGATGTGCGTGTGGGTCATTGGTTGTCTGATGGATGTGAGGATGGAAGGATGAAGATACAGTCATGCATCGGTAATTGGCTGATTGATTGAGGGATGGAGAGATGGATGAAGATGTAGTGAGTTGTCAGTGACTGGCTAATGAATGAGGGGATGGAAGGATGCATGACGTAGTCAGTGAGTGCTTGGCTGGTAGACGAGAGAACGGAGGATCTTTTAAATGCAGTGCATGGGGGAATTGTTGGCTGATTGGAAATAGAGGGGTGGATGAAAGTGTGTAGTGAGTGGGTGAATGGTTGGCTGATGGGTGAGAGGATGGAGGGATGGATGAAGGTGCAGCGAGTGTGCGAATGTTCTCATAGTGCACGAGAAGATGGAGGGATGGACTAAGTGCACGGAGTGGTCAGTGGATGGCTGATGGGTGAGAGGATGGAGGGGTGGATGAAGGTGTAGCGAGTGGGTCAGTGCTTGGCTGACGGCTGCGGTGGTGAAAGGGTGGGTGACGTGAGTGTGTGGGTCAGTGGTTGATGGCTGAGGGGATGTGAGGATGAAGACGTGGGTTGGTGAGTGAAGAAATGGCATTTCCTAGGGTTGAGCTTCTGGAATGAAAGGCCAGGGCTTCTTGCAGGAATACGAACTTCAGGGGGCTGTCAGCGTTGGGTAATGTTGAGTATTACATTAGCATTTTGTTAAGGTATCGCTAGTTTTTTTCTGTTATAAAGGCTTTTTCCCTGTCATTTTTAACTTGGATTGCTTTGATCACTAATGAAGGTGGACCATTTTCACACATGTTTGCTAACAGAGGGTGTTTTATTTTTTGTGAACTGTTTATCGGTCCAGGTTCACTGGGTCATGGCTTTCTAATAAGACTGGTCAAGGATGAAGTGGGCTTTCATGAGATGTAGTGAGCCCTCCATCACTGGAGGCATACAAGGGGCAGGCTAGGCAGACACTCACTGAGGGTAGTTTTGAGGAGATTCAAATAGTGGGAGTGGGGTTGGCCCAGATGGCCTTTCAGGTGTGTTTGACTTGTATTTTGTGGAGGTGACGTCTTCCATTTGGAAGCCTGGTGACATGGAAGGTTGTGTCCTCTGGGCAGGCTTAGGCGTTTATGATTTATAGACTTGCCCTCTGTTCCTCTGGTAGAGCAGGAGTATCTTTTTGACCCTTCAAGGGGCAAAGTCCCCTCTGCCACTGGCACGCACATGACTTCTTACCCCTTGGCACTGTCCTGTGCACCACACATCAGCGGAGATGTCCCCCCCAAGCCGCCCTGCCCCGAGGTGATGGTACCTGCTGGGACCTCTGCCTTCCACCTTCCAGCCTCCCTCCCTCCTCGCCCCCTTTCGCCCCTCACGGTGAGCGCACGTTTTGAAAACCCAGCGTTCTGACCTCTCCTTGGGAAAGGGACCTGAGCCCGTTTGCGAGGGGCCGTGTTTGCGCAGCAGTCACCCGGCGAGACCCTTGATACGGCTGCCGCTTCCCAGTCTGCGTTCTGTTGAAAGTTTGTCTTCGCCAACTTTGTTCTTCACAAAACTAGATTGATTAGTAATCAGTGAACTGAGCTCCCCGCGAGGCCCGAAATCACCGGCTGCAGCCTCGAGAGGCTCCGACGAGGGCCGGGGGTCTGAGGGGAGCGGGGGGGGGCGCCGGCGCTGAGCGGGCTTTCAAGTCATTAGCACACCTTGGCCTGGCAGCCCGGAGGAGATCTTAGAGCTATTCCCGGCCCCTTCGGGCTGCGTTAATGCCGGCTCCATTTGGAGAAAATGGGGGAGATGATTGCTCGCACGGATGACAAAGATCCTGCCCTGCGAGGGGTCCGCACGATGACTCAGCTGCGAACCAGGGCGCCCGAGGCACAGGGCACTTTGCGCATGCTGGAGACGGCACCCAGCGTCCGTGCAGGTCCCTGGCCGGGCGGGATGCCCACGTTAGCCCGCTGCTGCCTGCGTGGGACAAGCTGTGGGTCTTGGGGGCGCTGCTGAGGGTTTGGCATGTTATTCGTTGCATTGGGCCGCAGGTAGACTGGGCACAGCCAGACCCTTGGCACCGGACAAATGTGTGAGGCTTCAGACAGTGACAGCTGGGGTCTGTCCTCTGTGGGGGTGGCGGAAGTGGCGTGGGCAGCGGGACCTTCCCTGTAGGGCTGTTCTGAGGATCCGCGCAAACAGGATTTGGAACTGCGTTTTGGAAAGGGCGCTATGCATGCCCCTGGGGGTAGGCTCCGGGCCAGGAGGAGGGGCCGGCGGCGTAGCCTGATTCGGGCAGGTTGGTGGGAACAGGTTTTGACATACGTGTGGGACATTGTGGGGCTGGATGTTGACTTTGTGTGAGCTGTGCTGTGATTAGGGACTAGTCACACTACCTGGCATGGTTGCTGCTTTAGTGAGGTTACTTACATGAAACACATGCTTTGTTACCTGGCACACAGGCGCCCTTGACCTTCCTCTCCTGGGGGGCTCTGTTCATGGAACCCTGTGCCTCCTGCCACTATGTGGCCCAGGGGACTGTGGGATGGGGTGGAGGGTGGACGAGGGTCTCCTGGAGAGCCCTGGAGATGGTGAGGGCGAGGTGTGCTTTTCAATATGGAGAGTGAACAGGTCTGGAGAGGAGGGGGTGGAAGCCAAAATGGGAGCGTCAGGGAGAAGTTCTAGAAGCCACTAGAGGAGGGTGAGGCCGACGTTTTAGAGAGCAGCCAGAGGTACTTGGCAGTGGGTGGCCAGGGGAGCTAGGGTGCCGTGACTGGGGCTAGGCTTCTGGCACTCGTGTGGGTGTGGGTGGTGTGCAGGACACCGGAGGTTGAAAGGCACTGGGTGGACAGGTGGGGGCTGGTGGCTGGAGGCTCCACGCCCCACTCAGGGCGCTGGCAACTGGGGCCTTTCCCAAGTTGTCCCAGCTCTCTGGTGCTCAGTGGGTGTCTCTCCTTGCTTTGCTCCTGGCCTGCCTGTATGCCTGAGAACTCTTGTTGGCCAGGGCGACGGGGGGCAGGTGGTCTTCATCTGCACCTGTGTCTCTCTCAGCCTCCACAGCCACGGGGACGCCCTGCACACACCTCCCGAGGGACAGGCTGGACCCAAAGACTCTGGACCTGGGCTGCCCCCTGCGAGGAGGGGTGTGCCCTCCTCGGCCTCCCCTGCAGTAGCCACCCACCCTTTGACTGATGGACTTCACTGATCTGAGGGCCAGATACTCAGGCTTGACCCCTGCCGACCCTCACGAACCCTGAGACTTAGGGGTCCGGCTGCACCTTCGACGTCTGCATCTGTGAACTGGGCTCCCACACCTACCTCACAGGGTTGTTGTGAGGGGCCTGTGACTCGGTTGGATCATGCCTGACCTGGGGTGTGACACACACCCTGTTGTGCTTTCAATAAATGTGTTTTTTGCCTTAACAAACAGTGATGGATATGCTGCTGATATGAGGGGTGGTACGTGTTGGACATCCCTTGTCACGGGGGCTTCCCCTCACGTAGGGCAGTGTGATGGGTGGGAGGGGCAGGGGAGCCCACTCCGGTCTCCACCTTGTCCCCTGTCCATCCAGCACTGCGGGGTGGTAGGATGTCCCAAAGCAGGGATGGCCTTGTGAAGGCCCTAAGACCGGTGCCCATTTGGATGAACAAGCCCACCTTGTCCCCCTTCTTCTAATGCTGGTAGGATGCCAGGTTCCTTTCCAGAAAGGAAAGGTGCACAGGTGGTGGAGGAAGTCTGAGCTGAGCTCACTGTCCTGGTTTCTGTAGCCACCTAGGGGCTGCCCCCAGGGCTGTGACTCTTTGTCCCCTCCTCACACATTCCCAGAGTCATGGCAGGGTCCCGGCCAAGCACTTGTCATTCTTGAACTGATGGCAAGTGGGTGGCCAAGCAGGTCCAGCCTTCCTGCGACCCTGGGCCAGCACTTATTCTATAAGATGGTCACTGAAGAGGGCCCTGAGGGGACCCCACAGGCCCAACCTCAAGGTGTGCTTGCCTCATGGCAAGGGTTCTGAGAGCAGCTCCAGACTCACCAGCTGTTGGCTGGTAGCATGTGGCTGGGCTGAAGAGGGGGTTGAAGGAGCAAGGGTGGAGAGCTTCAGATCCCAGTGCACATGGAGTCTTCGGGCTGGTCCAACTCGCATCGCTGGAGCGGATGAGCTGGACACGCAACCCGCGGGAAGGAAGTGCTGATCGCCACCATCGCCACTGTCATCGTCAAAGCCACCGCCACCACCACCTTTTTCCTCCTTCCTCTCCTTTCCCCCTTTCCCTTCTTGCTCTTCCTTTTCTTTTTCCTTCTTCTTTCCCCTCCTTTTTTCTCCCTTCTCCTAATGAGGTACCTCAAGAGAAATGGAAGTGAGTCCAGCCATTAGTGCATGGAGCTGAGCGTGGCTGCTTCTTGAAGATAAAGAACCACCGGGGAACCGTGGCTGTGTCCAGCCCAGGAGACCTGACCTGTCTCAGATGAAGACAGAGATCTGGATGGTGCTGAGTGATGTTCAGGCAGCAGTGAGAGTAGCAGGAGGAGGCCTCCACAGTCTGTCCTGCCCAGTTCAGCCCATGCCCAGCCAATAGAGGGCTGGCAGTCCAGGAGCGTCATGTGTATGATGGCTAGAGCCCCAGCCTCTGATGAAGCTCTGAGGATTCCAGAATGAGGGACCCCGAAATTGTCCAGAGCTAACACCCCAGCTCCAGCATTGTATGAGGCTCAATTGTCTATGATGAGTGGACCTCATGAAGTTCAGAACTGAGACTCCAGCGCCAGTCTGTAAAGAAGCTCACATGTCCGTGATGAGTGGACCTCTTGATGTTCCAGATATGACATCCCAGCTCCTCCCTCTAATGAAGCTCAGATGTCTATGATGAGTAGGACTCTTCCTATTCCAGAAGTGAGACTGCAGCTCCAGCCTCTAATGGAGCTTAGATGACTATAATGAGTTGGACTCCTGATGTGCCAGAAGTGAGACTGCAGCTCCAGCCTCCAAAGAAGCTCAGATGTCCATGATGAGTGGCCCTCTTGATGTTCCAGAAGTGAGAGTGCAACTCCAGCCTCCAAAGAGGCTCAGATGTCCATGATGAGTGGGACTCTTGATGTTCCAGAAGTGACACCCAAGCTCCAGCCTCCAAAGAAGCTCAGATGTCCATGATGCGTGGGACTCTTGATGTTCCAGAAGTGAGACTGCAGCTCCAGCCTCCAAAGAAGCTCAGATGTCCATGATGCGTGGGACTCTTGATGTTCCAGAAGTGAGACCGCAGCTCCAGCCTCCAAAGAAGCTCAGATGTCCATGATGCGTGGGACTCTTGATGTTCCAGAAGTGACACCCCAGCTCCAGCCTCCAAAGAGGCTCAGATGTCCATGATGAGTGGCCCTCTTGATGTTCCAGAAGTGACACTCAAGCTCCAGCCTCCAAAGAAGCTCAGATGTCCATGATGCATGGCCCTCTTGATGTTCCAGAACTGAGACTGCAGCTCTAGATTCCAGAGAGGCTGAGATGTCCACGATGAGTGGCCCTCTTGATGTTCCAGAAGTGACACTCAAGCTCCAGCCTCCAAAGAAGCTCAGATGTCCATGATGAGTGGCCCTCTTGATGTTCCAGAAGTGACACCCAAGCTCCAGCCTCCAAAGAAGCTCAGATGTCCATGAGTGGGACTCTTGATGTTCCAGAAGTGACACCACAGCTCCAGCCTCCAAAGAAGCTCAGATGTCC
>PVKU01011591.1:0-42036 GCA_004027475.1 Anoura caudifer | reverse complement strand
CACATGGAGGGTTAGCAATAGGGGAGTGGGAAGAGGAGAGAGGGGGACAAGGTACATAGAACAAGTAGCATAGATGGTAGGTAGAAAATAGACAGGGGGAGGGCAAGAGTAGTGTGGGAAATGTAGAAGCTAAAGAACTTATGACACATGGGCATGAACTAAAGGGGGGAATGTGGGTGGGAGGGGATGTGCAGGGTGGAGGGGAGTGAAGGGGAAAATGGGACAACTGTAACAGCATAACCAATAAAATATATTTTAAAAAAGATACTTTGCATAACAATGGCAAGTTAGTAGCTGCACTGCCAGCCTGGGAAAAGGTATATGTAACTTTAAAAGCATATAGTGACTTTCACATTGGAGGTGGATGCATCTGTGTGTCATGTGGAACTCTTGCTCTGAGTAAAGATGGCAGCCAAAAGAAGGTAAAAGATACAGAGGAAATACCAAAAATGACACATTGCAGGAGGGACCAGATATGAGGTCACAAAGAAAGTTTAGGTCCAAACATTTAAATGAAGGTTGGTTGAAAGAGAAGGGGATTCCACCATGCAACCTGGTGTAGAAAGGAAGGAGAAACCATGCATTCTGTAGTGAAGCAGTAGGTATGCAGTATGGAGGAGAGGGCCCCACTATGAGGTTTGGGGTAAGAAGAAGACCCAGCAGAGCTGATGGAGCTATGCAGGGAGCTGCCTAATCAAGCATGGATTCATGGGGGATGTTTGGAAATGGACTGTGACCAGAAATGCTGAGCTACAGACTTCAATTTCTCTGAAGGATATATGGAGAAGCCACTTTCTTGGGATGTGTGTCTCCCTTGACTACTCCATTATCCAGTGTAACACAGTACATATTTCCCTGAACCACTACATGGAGGCTGAGAAAAATGTACCTCAGATTCTGAAGGTGAGAGCTGCTGCAAAAGGAAGGAGTCTCTGAAACCCATATGTGCACATTCCAGAGGGGTTGAAGACCTGTTTGTGCAGCTGCCTTAAAAACAAATATGGATATGTATGGATATGGGGAATTTCTGGGCATGGTTTTGGCTTATAGCCTTTTGGGGAACAAGGGAAGTGCTGGGTATTTTGGAAGAGCAAGGCTCTGAGCAGGAGTACCTTTAGCACCTCCAAGGTTGGAATCCTGTAAATAAAAACCTGTTTCCTTCAACATTAATTGTTGGGTCATGTATCAAGAAACCATGTGGTGAAGCCCAATTTGCTTGGTTACAGTATCTGCCTGTGTTTTTAATTTGCATTTCTTCCATGGCTAACAGTGGTGAACCATTTTCATATGCTTAATTGTCATCTGTATACCTCCTTTTGTAACATGACCATTCAAGTCCTTTTGCCATTTTTTTAATTGTTTCTTACTTTTGAGTTTAGAAATTTCTTGAAATTAAAAGAGTGAGAGAGCATTTTAAACACATACATCCCAGCTAATTTATAAAATATAAAATGGACAAATTTCAAGAAAATATAACTTAATTGAAATTGACTAAGAAGAAATATTCTGAGTAGTCACTTAACCAATAAAGAATTGAATTAGTAGTAAAGTGTCTTTCTACTTTAGAGAGCACCAAGCTCAGATGGCTTTTCAAGAAAGTTTTAGTAAATATTGAAGGAACAGGTAATTCCAATCTTAGACAATATTTTTTCTGAGAAAAGAAAAATAGGAAATACTACATAACTCATTTATAAGGGTGGCCTAGTTACAACATCAACACCAAAGAGCATTAATTATACACCAAGCTCACTCATGGATTCAAAAATCTTAAATAAAATATAGCAAATTCAATCCAGCAATGAATTAAAAGTAGCACATAATGACTCATATCGGTCTACCAAAGAAACAAACTGATTTAGCCTTCAACAATATGTTCATATAATTCACCACATTAATTGAAGAAAAAAACCATAGGATCATCATAAGACATGCAGAGAACACATTTAATAAAACTCAACATTCATTTATGGTAATTCTCTCCAGTCAGTAGAGAAAGGATCTTTCTTAAACTGATAAATGGCATCTATCATCATAAGCACATAATAAATTTCAACATTTGATTTTTCAAAAAGAAATAGAAATTGGAGGGAGGAAGATGGCAGAGGAGTGAATGAAAGTCAAACTAACTTCCTCCCAAGGCCAATTTGGTGTTACAACTCAATAGTGGAGAAACGATTGGGAACAAACAACTGAGCAATAGTGAGAGAGAAGCCATACAACCTCAGGCAGACAGAAGAATCAGCTTTGGCACAATCTATCTGTACCTACACAACAGCACGGAAGACATGGTGGGCAGAGTAACCCTCAGTCAACCAGCTAGAGGGAGGACCCACTAAAGAATGACCCAACAACAATCAAAACCCAATTACATCCATAGAACCAACACAAATGGCATAAAGTGCATTCCAACAGTATCTAGTTGGTGAACAAGGAGATTGTACCACTCTCACAGGCCTGCTATTGTAGAAGGTCACACCACAAAGTAAGGAAGTTAAAATATATCAATTTAAGAAGCAGAAGCAAACAAGAATCATCTCACAAATAATGGAAAGACAAAGAAATAAACCCCAAACAAAAGGTAAGGAGGAATCCTCAGAAAGAATGCTAAAAGAAATAGAGGCAAGTCAACTATCAGATATTGAGTTCAAAACAATGTATATAAGGAAGTTCAATGAGCTTAGTGAGAATTACCAAAAACTACAGGGAACCTAGGAGGAACTTACTGCAAACTCTATCAGTGTAAAAAAGGACATAGAAATAATCAACAAGGGCCAAGAGGAAATGAATAATACAGTTTCTGAACTGAAGAACACAGTAGAAGGAAACAAAAGCAGGCTAGATGAAGCAGAGGATTGAGTAAGCAAGCTGGAAGACAAGGGAGAAAAAAAAAAAACTCCCAAAAAGAGCAAGAAAGGGAAAAAAGACCCAAAAAGAATGAAGAGGGGTCAAGGGAACCACAGGACAACACAAAACCTAATAACATCCATTTAATAGGGATACAAGAAGGAGAAGAAGAGGAGCAAGGATGGAAAACCTGCGTGAAAAAGTAACAATGGAAAACTTCCCTAATTTGATGACAGAAAAAGCCACACAAGTCTACAAAGCATATAGGGTCCCAATCAAGAGGAACCCAAAGAGGCCCACTCCAAGACATATGATTATGAAAATGGAAAAATTCAAACACAAAGAGAATCTTAAAGGTAGCAAGGGAGAAACAGAAAGTAACATACAAGGGAGTCAAGATAAGGCTAACAGCTGACTTCTCAACAGAAATATTATAAGGTAGGGAGTGGCTAGAAATATTTCAAATAATGAAAAGCAAAGGCCTGCAACCAAGACTATTCTACCCAGCAAGGCTCTCAATTAAAATAGAAGGTAGAATAAGGAGCTTCCTGGACAAAAGAAGCCTGAAAGAACATACCTCCACCCAACCAGCATTGCAAGACATGATAAAGGGACTCCTTTAAAAAGAGGAAGAAAAAGAGTGAGAGAGAGAAAGAGAGATGAACACAGGTACAAAGGGGGTAAAATGGCAATGACTAAGTACCTATCAATAGCCTTAAATGTAAATGGATTAAATGCACCAATCAAAAGACATAGGGTGGCTGAATGGAAAGGAAAGCATGACCCACACATATGCTGCCTGTAAAAGACCCACCTCAGGACAAAAGACCTACACAGACTGAAAGTGAAGAATTGGAAAAGAATATTCCAAGCAAAAGGACAGGGAAAAAAAGCTGGGGTAAGAATACTTACATCAGACAAAATAGACTTCAAAACAAAGGCTATAAAAATAAACACAGAAGGACACTTCATAGTACCCAGGGAAGAATCCATCAAGAAGACATAAATATTGTAAACATATATGCACTAACATAGGAGAACCGATATGTATAAGGAAATTCTTGGAGGACTTCAAGAAAGATATGGACAGCAATACAATTATACAAGGAGATTTTAACACCCAACTGTGAACAATGGATAGATCTTCCAAACAAAATATTAACAAGGGTATTGTGGAACTGATCAGTGCATTAGATCAAATAGACTCAACTGATGTACACAGAAACTTTCATACCAAAGAAGCAAAATAAACATTCTTTTGAAGTGCACATGGGACATTTTCAAAAGTAGACCACATAATAGGACACAAAACAAGCCTCAACAAATTCAAGAAAATTGAAATCATATAAAGCATTTTCTTCAACCACATGGGCTTGAAACTAGAAACCAGCCTCAAAGAAAAAAGCCAAAAATGTTCAAACTAATGGAGACCAAATAACATGCTATTAAGCAATGAAGGGGTTACTAATGAGATCAAGGAAGAAATCAAAAAGTTTCTGGAAACAAATGAAAATGAACTCTCAACAGTCAAAAACCTATGGGTCACAGCAAAGGCATTCCTGAGAGGGAAACTCATAGCAATACAGGCCTACTTAAAAAAGATAGAAACATTTCAAATAAACAATATAGGGAATCGATCAGCATGGCTATGGCTAATGTGGTCCAGTATTGATCCAGAAAACTGATCAATGAGAGGTGGCACACAGGAGCCAGGTGTGCAGATCGGCTTTCCCATGGGGAATCAGGCCTGCATTGCACCTAGGCTGCTATGAGACTTGCTTTTGCTAAAACTCCCTCACCCTGAGTCAAGACTGCAGATGTTTAATGTATATCTCTGAAGCAACCCCCTAAAGTCTGTGCTAAGATGTCCCAAAGATGAAATGCAGCCAAATCAATCATTTTTATCATTCCCTTGCATTTGTAACTTTTTCTCCATTTTGTTATCTGTAAGAAGTAATCACTTAACTAAATCTAGAAATAATGAGAACCTTCTTTGATGTAATGAGAAAGGAAACCAATAAAAGCCTGTCCAGGCAAGGGTTGGGGCACTCTTCTCTTGAGAGAGGGGCTGTGCCATCCCTTTTTCTCCACAGGACTCTCTAGTCTGTGTGAATTTGTTTACCTCATCCACAACACACAGACTCCGGAGGGCCAGAGTGTGCATCATAGCATCAGGAACAGGGACCCAGAGGCTATGAGCTGTCATTGTGGACAATTCACCAACATGGTTGGAACGCACCCATCAACTCAGGTAAGGGCCAATGACACCAAGCGCTTTTTGGTAAGGTTGTAGGGTGTGTTGGATTTTAGAGGAAAAGGGTATTTTTCCAAGGTCGCCCTCTCTTGCGACCATACTCTCTTCAGTAAGCAGAAGCCTTGCTCTCTCTCTCTGGCAATCGCGGGACCCTGAGGCAAATGCTCAATGGGTTGAGCATTTAAGAGCCACAAGGGCACTCTCCAACAAAGGCACCATTAGGAGGATAAGTTAGACATGGACCAGGAAAAAAACACTACGTTTCCTGCCAACTGCAAGCAAAAGTCCACACAACGAGAGGCACACTGTAAAAACACTCACAAGCCCATCCCTGCGGCACAACCACCAATCAGGTTTTAGGCTTGGAAGAGAGAGCAATGAATTTTCCTTTCAATTAACTTTAATAATACAAACACCTCAGTGCATTTTCTTTAAAAGCTGTTTCTTGGAGCCCTTTTGATTTTGCCTTTTCCTTCCGCCTGCCTGTAAACAGAAAAGCAGACAGTAAATGAGTGTTTCGGTTTCAACCGGACTCTGAAGATTGCTTTTAGAACTCAGTGTTAGTTACAGGGTTATTTATGAGTGTCTTAGCTTCTTGCTGACCATCGAAGATAAGAGGCATTCCTCCCTCCAGCTTGAGATCTCAGACGTTCCTACGTGAGTAGGGGCCTTGCGGAGGTGTCTGGGGTCAATCCCGGAGACATACAGGGGCCTCACAGGGAATCCCAATCATAGTAATTTAACTCTTGGCTCATCTAGGGAAGCCTGATATACAGGTTGGTCACCTAGCGCTTCAAGCCCCCCTTGCAGTGTTTTACACTTAGGGGAGAATCTGAGACCCGTAAGCGGGGTTAAGGGTACCTGGAATATTCAGCAGCCCTCCCTGAAGGTCTTTCACCAACAGCCCATTTTTGACGCGCTACACTGCATCCTCCAACAGCTAGCTAGCTAGAATTCAGCTCAAGCGGCAGAGTTTGAAAGGACAAATCAAAAGTAAAAAGGAGCCTCTTAATAACAAGAATGGGCTCTGGTTTATCTAAAGAGCAGGAAGTTTATGTGCATGTGTTACAACAGCTCCTCCAGGGAGCAGGCTATGTGGTGAAAAAACAGCATCTTTTTCTGCTTTTACAAACAATAAAGGAATATTACCCTGCTTTTCCTGATAAGGGAACCTTAGATATTGAGGTTTGGGAAAAGACAGGCGACAATCTAAAATCTTTACAGGACAGTTGTATTTCAATTGGAGCTCAAAACTTATTAACTTGGGGACTAGTCAGGACTGCTCTCATGCCTATATGGGCTAAAAAAACATAGTTAGTCATAGAAAAAGATAAGGAGTTTAGTTCAAAGTCACATATAATGTAACAGAAGAATAGGCCACAGAAGTTCTGCCTACTGTTCCACCGGAGGACCTGCCTTTTAGTCATCACTCTTTGGCCCAGTTCTGGGAGCGTTCCTCTTCGCAGGGTGCATCACCACCAAGAAAGCGAGAGAACTCAGACAGATATCCTATCAGGTCTATGCAGCACTGCCTTCGGCAAGCAGCTAAGACTAGGGATTTAGATGACCTTTCGGCCTTCCCCCTTATAATGAAGGGTCAAAGAAATGTCCATGAGCCCCTTCCCTTTTCTCTTTATAAGGATTTAAAGAAAAGCATTAAAGAAAATGGGCTTCAGTCTCCTTTAACTAACGGGCTATTTCAAGCCATTACTGACAGTTAGAAAACGGCCCCTTCTGACTGGATTGCCCTCGCCAGGACTGTTTTGACTCCTGCTCAATTTACTGTCTGGCATTCGGAATACTCTCAAAGACCAGCACCCAAGCAGCTGAGAATTCACAAATAAGTAATCCTGACAGCCTCCCTATGCTGCATAGGTCTGGTGATTTTGCTACCACTGCAAATCAAGCCAGGCTTATAGTCAGAGTGTTCAGATTGCTCTCAGAGACATGAAAGCCATGCCTGATGCTCAGGCCAGGGAAACTTCTTCCTTCACCAATATCCATCAGGGTGCTACGGAGGCATATATTGACTTTATTGATCACTTCCAAGAAGCTATAGAAAGGCAAATAGATAATGACAGAGCAGCCAAAGCTCTTTTGTGCCAGCTAACTTATGAAAATGCTAATAAGGACTGCAGGGCCATTATAGGACCCCTGCAAACTACCACCAAAGACATCAGTGAGTTTATCAAGGCTTGCCAAGATGTTGGCACAGAGCAGCATAAGGCCTCTCTCTTAGCTGCTGCAATTAAGAGGGATCCCAAATGTTACAATTGTGGAAAGCCTGGTCACCTGAGCAAGGACTGTTTGTCCACACCAGGAAGGGGAAAAGGTAGTTACAAGCTTCCCCTAAAGAATTGTCCACGCTGTGGCAAAGGTACACATTGGGCAAAGGAATGCCACTCTAAATTTGACAAAAACGGCCAGCTCATTCAGGGAAACTTCCAGGAGGGCACCCACTCCAGCACCCCTGACCCTAATCAGAGCTTTCAGAACAGCAATCAACATCAGAGAATGCAGGAAAATGCATAGTTTCCAACCTTCATGCAGCCACCTGGAAGCACAGGGCTGGACTTGGTCACCACCAACGAGCTCATCTTAAAGGAACAGGATCAAGTAATTGTAGCTCCCACTGGTATCTGGAGACCTACACCTCCGGGAACAGTTGGTCTAATCTTAGGGAGATCCAGTATTACTATGAAAGGCATTTTTGTTCATCCAGGAGTCATTGACTCAGACTATCAAGGGAAAATTAAAATTATGCTTAAAGTGTCTGACTATCATATTATTCCTGCCCAAATGTGCATTGCCCAGCTACTCCTACTCCCCTACATAATCTCAAAGACTCAAAATACAATGCAGGGGAAGGAAGCTTTGGCAGTACAGACAATCAGTTTTTTGGACAGAATCAATCAAGTTAAGTAAACCAATTTTACAAGTAAAAATAAAAGATAAAACTTTTCATGGCCTCATAGATATGGGAGCAGACATGTCTGTTATCTCGAAACAATTTTGGCCTCTCGAATGCCCTTTAACAGACA
This sequence comes from Anoura caudifer, assembly GCA_004027475.1. Classification (NCBI taxonomy): domain Eukaryota; kingdom Metazoa; phylum Chordata; class Mammalia; order Chiroptera; family Phyllostomidae; genus Anoura; species Anoura caudifer. Next base: position 33,897 of record PVKU01011591.1, on the reverse strand, counting down.
GCAGAATGCCTGCCATGGGCATTGGGGGAGTCTCTCAACCACAAATCAGCATATGGTCTCCTAGATGTTATGGCTCAGAAGGTCAGATAGGGAGTATTCAACCGTATATCTTGCCTATGCCCCTTAACATTTGGGGCCATGACCTCCTCAGTCAGTTGGGAATGCAAATCTCCCTGCCACCTTTTCTTTAATGACTACTGCTCATATAACTCCCCTGCCACTTACCTGGCTCTCCAATACGCTGGTATGGGTTGATCAATGTCCACTTAAAGGGGAGTGACTTGAACAGACCTACTTCTTAGTTAAACAACAATTAGAAGCAGGTCATATTGAACCCTCTAACAGCCCCTGGAATACTCCTATTTTTGTTGTACCAAAGAAATCTGGCAAATGGAGGTTTATTCACAATCTCAGAAAATTCAATGAATCCCTCCAGCCCATGGGCCCCCTACAGCCGGGAGTCCCTAATCCAGCTTGTATTCCCAAAGATTGGCCGCTTTTAATTATTGACCTAAAAGATTGTTTCTTTATGATCCCTTTAGCAGAAAAGGATCTCGAGCATTTTGCATTTTTCCTCCCAGCCATTAATAACTGTCAGTCTTTACAGCAGTTTCAGTGGAAAGTTTTACCTCAGGGAGTGCTTCACAGTCCAACTATCTGCCAGCATTTTGTTCAAACAGTCACTCAGCCAGTAAGAGATCAGTTCCCTAATTCTATTATCTATCATTATATGGATGACATTCTGCTTGCAGCTCCCTCACAAGATATTCTCGCAAAAACTACCTCCTTTCTTAAAAACTCTGTGACCTCTGCTGGACTAGTAATTGCTCCTGAAAAAATTCAGCATTCAGAGCCTTGGAAATATTTAGGCTATATCCTTTTTAATAGGACAATCTGGCCTCAAGTCCTTCAAATCAATCCACCTAAAGATTTAACTCTCAGTCACCTCCAACAATTCCTAGGAGCAATCAACTGGGTGCGACCCAGCCTTGGAATACCTACCCAACAGCTAACTAATTTATTTAGCACACTTAATGGGGACCCTGATCTTAATTCCCCCAGAGAATTATCTCCTGAGGCTTTACAAGAATTGACTATAATAAATCAACATATCCGACAGCTACAACTAACTAGAATTGATCCACAATCTCCTGTCTGGCTTTTCTGCTTTTTCAACCCTAGGTACTCAAACAGGCCTTATAGGACAACTGTCACCCAACTTAGCTATGATAGAGTGGCTTTTCCTGTCCCATCAGCCACAACACACTATTATCACCTATATAACTGCATTGTGCCATCTCATAATAAAAGGACGTGAGTGAACACAGCAGTTAGTTGGATATGATCCTGCCTTTATTCACATCCCCTTAACTCAGGTTTATTTACAACAGTTAACAGCTCAATCTTTAGAATTTCAGTGTGTCATAGCTGACTTTGTAGGAGGACTGGAGATTAATCTACCCTCAGACAGACTGCTTCAAAACATCCCATTCCTTCAGATAAAGCTAGCAGAAAAAATCAGCCCAACACCAATAACAGGAGCAACAACTGTATTTCTTGATGGGTCCAGAAAAACTGGATGGGCTGCTGTTGCCTGGAAAGAAGGCAATAGCTGGAAAAACTTTGTATCCTCAGGATATTCCTCTACTCAGAGGGCTGAGCTTTTTGATGCAATTATGGCCCTGTGGCAATGGCCCCAGGAAACTCTAAATGTAGTCTGTGATTCAGGATATACTGTTTATACTATTCTGCATCTAGATCAGGCATTAATTAAAACTTCTATTGACTCCAATCTACTTAACTTATTTTTAACCCTACAGTGTCTCCTTGATAAGCAAAAGCAACCCCTCTTCATTACTCATATTTGATCCTACTCAGGCTTGCCTGGCTCCCTGGTGGATGGTAACAATAAGGCAGATGCCTTAGTTAGTGTCCTTACTGCCTTTCAGCAGGCAGCAGTTGATGCGGACACCGGCCAGCAGTGTCCGCGTCATTATGGATGAATTAAAACATACACACAGACTACTGAGTCCGGTGGAGGAATAAGGATAACCAACAAGCTTTTCTCTCAAGAGGAGCCAAAGCCACAGCCTCTGCTATCACAGACCTTTATTCTAATCCTATCTCCTCACATTCCAAGATGGATTCTCCTTCACCATCCCCAGGTTACAACAAAGGAGCCAATGACCCTCATTACATCACAGAAGAAGGACATTAGCAAATGAAAAAGCAAAAGTGGTTGAGCCAGTCACACTGGCCCCTGCAAGGCTCAGCATGGATTTTAGAAAGTTACAGTAAGCATTTGCAGTGTGAGAGAGTTTTTAGCAAAGAGCAAACCTCAAGACAGCTTAGGTATATTGCAAATCTGATTACCCATGAGAGAACCTATCTGTGGGCGTGGGTCCTGTGCATCTGCGAGTGGGAGCTGCCCATGCCACTCAGAGGGGTCTGCCACAAGCAGCTTCTCACCAGTTTTTTTAATCAAAATAGCCAGGCACTCTGAAAGCAATTTAACATTCCTCACTCCCAAGCTAAGCAAATTATTAAAGAATGCCCTGACTGTCAAGCCCTTACTAAGGCACCTTTATCCATGGGAGTTAACCCTTCAGGACTAAGTTCTCAAATAATTTGGCAAAGAGATGTCACTCGTTATTCTCCCTTTGGAAAATTAAAATACATTCATATTTCTATTAATACTTACTCTGATGTCCTACATGTGTCTACTTTAACAGGAGAATCTGCTAAAAATATACAAGCCCATTGGCTTGAGGCCTTTACTCATTTAGGATGGCCTCAGCAAATTAAAACTGATAATGGCCCAGGATATCTTGCCCATTCTACTCAAGCCTTCCTTCATTGTTGGAACATCCAACATAAAACAGGAATACCTTACAACCCAACCAGTCAGGCAGTTGTTGAATGGGCACTTCATACCTTTAAAAATCTTCTTAAAAAAACAAAAAAAGGGTGAGTTAAGGGTAACCCTTCCAAAATTTGATTATGTTAGCTACATTCACCTATAATTCTCTAAACTGTGATGAATCACTCTGTACTCCAATTGAGAAACATTTTCAGAAGAAAGAACCAAAGTCATCTTATCCTTAAGTTTTATACAGAGATCCACTGGGAGATAGTACTTGGCAGGGTCCTGTAGACCTCTTAACATAGGGACGAGGGTATGCGTGTGTTTCCATCCCTACAGGTCCTGTCTGGCTTCCAGCTTAAAGGGTGAAGCCTTATTATGAACAAAACAGACATCAAGCTCCACTACCCGGAAATGAAAACCAATCAGCTAACAGACCAGACAGCCCTTTAGAAGAAAACAAGCACTGAATTCCGGTGCCAAAAAAATATGGTTTATGTTACTAAGTATTTACTAGTTTATTTTTCTGTTCTTATTGACACTTTGTGTGTTCCTTTAAAGGAACAACTTTATGCTGCAAGTGAAAAACAATACAGTAATTATTATCAGCTTTCCATAGTAACTACAATTGGCCTTTGTATCCAGGAGGGGATTTATCATACTTTCAATCCCCCTCTGGTTCCTCTTTGTACCATATAAACTAGCTATAAAGACTTAGTCTTCTGGCCTTTATGCCAAGGACTGAATGCCACTATTGCTTATCTCCCCAAAAGTCCTTTTGTAGTGGAGAATTGGGGATCTAACTGGAGAATATTAGCTAAGCCTGATGAAACAATAGTTCTGGCTCTGCCTCTATTCATACATAGTAATATGTGGTGGGAGGGGCCCAGCACCAGAGCACCTATTATCAGAATTGTTTCTCCTAACCACACTAGCCCATGGCATTACAATTCTTCGAAAATGGGCTTGGCTTTTATTACTAGAATGCATCTGTATATAAGAATTGTATGTGACCCTAAAGGTATCCAAGGACATTTTTACCAAATTGACCCTCTGAAACAGGATTGGGCCACAATTTCTACCTCTCACCCCTATTTGTTTTTAGCAACTCCAGGGACAGCTCAAGTCTTTTATAATGAGTCTGCAAAAATTTATTCTCTGCCTGCCCTGCAGGCTCTATGTATGCCAGCAGCCTTACCCGTTTCAATGTTACTCAGTTAAACCTCACTACAGTTTATATAGTTAGAAGACAAACTCAAATATGGGTGCCAGTTAATGTAACCAGGGAATGGGAGGACCACAGTGGCATAATAGCACTTAACAACGCACTGTCCTTACGAGTCTGACGGTTCATCAGCACCCTAATTGCATTCATTGTCTCTGCTATAGTTGTTGCAGCTACTGCTGCCATGGCAACTGCTGCGCTTGTTGATGCAACTCAAACTGCTCATACTGTTGATGTTCTCTTAACCAATACTACTTTAGACATGCTTCAACAGGCCCAGATCAATCGAGAGATCCTGACTCACCTCTCTGCGGTTGAATCAGCACTTGACTGGATTGGCGAGGGCCAGGATACACTAGTGATCCACCAGCAGCTGACCTGTGATCCTGGATTCTTCAAGCTGTGCATCACTCCACTCCAGTGGAACTCCAGCCTGCACTCCTGGAGCAAAATTCAACATCACATAAGGGGGGCTTTTTCTACAAATTTAAAGGGACAAATTGATAAATTGCAGCTGGAGCTGCAAGACATTCAACACTTGACTAAGCAAGAGGTTTTCCAAACCCTCAGTGACAATCTCGGCTGGCTAAACCCAAAATATTGGTTTGGTGGACTTAACCTGAGAGTGTAGGCCCTTGGAGCTGCCAGTTGCTTATTGATTCTAATAATGCTCTGTATACTTTGCCACATTTACAAATTATTTTCTCAGGGTTGTGTGAGAAACCAGCAAGTAGCAAGCTTTGTAGGCCTCGCTTCTGTAGCAGCCCTAACTAAAAACGGGGTGGGAGGTATTATAGGGAACAGATCAGCATGTCAATGGCAAATGTAGCCCAGTATTGATCCAGAAAACCAATCAATGAGAGGCGGCACACAGGAGCCAGGTGTGCAGATCGGCTTTCCCATGGGGAATCAGGCCTGCATTGTACCTAGGCTGCTATGAGACTTGCTTTTGCTAAAACTCCCTCACCCTGAGTCAAGACTGCAGATGTTTAATGTATATCTCTGAAGCAACTCCCAAAAGTCTGTGCTAAGACGTCCCAAAGACTAAATGCAGCCAAATCAATCATTTTTATCATTCCCTTGCATTTGTAACTTTTTCTACTTTTCTGTTATCTGTAAGAAGTAATCACTTAACTAAATCTAGAAATAATGAGAACCTTCTTTGATGCAATGAGAAAGAAAACCAATAAAAGCCTGTCCAGGCAAGGGTTGGGGTACTCTCCTCTTGAGAGAGTGGCCAAGGCACTCAGAGGTGCTCTCCCCTTGAGAGAGTGGCTGTGCCATCCCTTTTTCTCCACAGGACTTGATAATCTGTGTGAATTTGTGTACCCATCCACAACACACAGACTCCAGAGGGCTAGAGTCTGCATTAAAACAACCTAATCCTACATCTACAAGAACTAGAGGAACAACAACAAACAAAGCCCAGAGTGACTAGAAGGAAAGAAATAACCGAGATCAGAGCAGACTTAAATGATAAAGACTAAAAGAATAATTCAAGGGATCAATAAATCCAGGAACTGGTTCTTTGAAAAGATAAACAAAATCAACAAGCCTTTAAGCAGATTTATCAAGAAAAAAAGAGAGATGATCCAAATAAATAAAATCAGAAATGAAAGAGGAGAAATTACAACTTACACCACAGAAATACAAAGGACTGTAAGAAATTACTACAAATAACTATATGCCAAGCTATTTGAAAACCCAAGTGAAATGCATGAATTTCTAGAAAACTATAATCTTCCAAAACTGAATCAAGGAGAAGCAGTATGAATAACATATGAATAACACATAGTGAAATTGAAGCAGTAATCAAAAACTCCCATCACACAAAAGCCCTTGCCCAGATGATTTCACAGAAGAATTTTACAAAACATTTAAGGAAGAATTAACACCCATTCTTTTCAGACTACTGCAAAAATACCAAGAAGAGGGAAGACTCCCAAATGCCTTTTATAGGGCCAGAGTCATCCTAATCTCAAAACCAGACAAAGACACAACAAACAAGAAACCTACAGGCCAATATCGCTAATGAACATAGATGCTAAAATGCTTCTTAAAATATTGGCAAACTGCATCCAGCAATACACCAAAAAGATCATACACTATGATCAAGTGGGATTCATCCCAGGGATGCAAGGATGGTACAATATTCACAAATCAATAAACATAATATATCACATAAATAAAATGAAAGACAAAAATCACATTATCATATCATTAGATGCAAAAAGGCATTTGATAAGGTACAACACCCATTTATGATAAAATACTCAGCAAAGTGGGAGTAGGGGGAAGTGTACCTCAACATAATAAAGGCAATATATGAAAAAATCTACAGGCAACATCATAGTCATTGGGCAAAAACTAAAGATTTTCCCAATAAAAACAGGAACAAGACAACAATGTCCACTTCAACACTTTTATTCAACATAGTACTGAAAGTCCTAGCCACAGCAATCACACATGAAGAAAAAAATAAAAGGCATCCAAACTGGAAAGGAGGAAGTAAACCTATCATTCTTTGCACATAATATGATAATGTACAAAGAAAATCCTATAGACTCCACCTAAAAACTACTTGATCTAATGAGTGAATTTGGCAAAGCAGTAGGATAGAAAGTCAATATTCAGAAATTGAAGGCAATTTTGTACACCAACAGTGAAATATCAGAAACAGAAATGAGGGAAAAAATCCCATTTGATATAGCAAGAAGAAAAATAAAGTATCCAGGAATAAACCTAAACAAGGTGGTAAAAGACCTGTACTCAGAAAACTACACAACACTGAAGAAATTAAGAAAGACAAAAAGAAATGGAAGCATACCATGGTCCTATATTGGAAGAATTAACATCATCAAAATGTCCATACTACCCAAAGAAACTTATAGATTCAACCCAATACCTATTAAAGGACCAAAGGCATATTTCACAGATGTAGAACAAACATTTCAAAAATTTATATGGAACCATAAATGATCCTGAATAGCTGCAGCAATTTTGAGAAAGAAGGGCAAAATAGGAGAGATCACAATACCTGATATCAAACTGTATTACAACACCACTGTAATCAAAACAGTTTGGTACTGGCATAAAAACAGACACATAGATCAATGGAACAGAATAGAGAGCCCAGAAATAAACCCAAGTGTCTATGGTCAATTAATATTTGACAAAGGGGCAACAGCATAAAATGGAGCAAAAATAGTCTCTTCAACAAATGGTGTTGGGAGATATGAACAGCTACATGCAAAAAATGAAACTCAATCACCAACTTACACCTTACACAAAAATAAATTCAAGGTGGATAAAAGACTTAAATATAAGTCGTGACACCATGAAAGTCCTAGAGGAAAACATAGGCAGGAAAATCTCAGACATTCCATGTAGTAGCATTTTTACCAATATGTCTCAGAATAAACAAATGAGACCTCATCAAATTAAAAAGCTTCTGCATGGCTAAAGAACACAGCACTAAAATGAAAAGGGAACCAACTACATGGGAAAATATATTTGCCAATGATACCTAGACAAGGGTTTGATCCCCCAAATATATAAAGAACTCACACAAATCCACTCCAGGAAGACAAACAAGCCAATTAAAAAATGGACAAAAGACTTGAACAGTACTTCTCCAAGGAGGACATACAGAGGGTCCAGAGACATATGAAGAGATTCTCAGCATCACTAGCCATTAGAGAGATGCAAATTAAATCCACAATAAGATACCACTTCACACCAGTGAGAATGGCCATCGTAAACAAATCAACAAACAATAGGGAGAAAAGGGAACACTAGTGAACTGTTGGTGGGAATGCAGAGTGGAGCAGCCACTGTGGAAAGCAGTATGGAGTTTCCTCAGAAAACTAAAAATAGAACTGCCTTTGATCAGGCATATCCACTGCTGGTATTATATTCTAAGAACCCAGTCCTAAGGGTTCTGAAACACCAATCCAAAGGAACCTATGCATCCCAATGTTCACAGCAGCAAAATTTATAATAGCCAAAGGCTGGAAGCAACCTAAGTGCCCATCAGTAAATGAGTGGATAAAAAAAAATATGGTACTTTTACACAATGGGATTCTATGCAGCAGAAAGAAAGAAGGTGCTGCTACCCTTTGTGACAGCATGGATGGAACTGGATAGAATTATGCTAAGTGAAATTAGCCAGGCAGTGAGGGACAAATACCATATGATCTCATATTTCAAACACCAATGACATATTTCATAGATGTAGAACAAATATTTCAAAAGTTTAACAGAACCATAAATGACCCTGAATATCTACAGTAATTTTGAGAAAGAAAAACGAAGTAGGAAGGATCACCATATCTGACATCAAACTATTTCACAAGACCACGGTAATCAAAAAAGTCTAGTACTGGCATAAGAACAGACACATTGATCAATGGAACAGAATAGAGAGCCCAGAAATAAAGCCAGGTGTCTATGGTCAACTAATATTTGACAAAGGGGGCAGAAGTATAAAATGAAGTAAAAAGAGCCTCTTCAACAAATGGTGTTGGGAGATCTGGACAGGTATATAAAAAAAAAAAACCTGTAACTTGACCTCCAACTTTCACCAACACAAAAATAAACTCAAGATGGATAAAAGACTTAAATTTAAATTGTGACACTAAAAGTCCTAGAGGAGAACATGGGCAAGAAAATCTCAGACATTCCTTGTAGCAGTATTTTCACTGATATATCCCCTAGAGGAAGGGACATAAAGGAAAGAATAAACAAACAAGACTCCATCAAAATAGAAAGTTTCTGCACAGCTAAAGAAAACACCAGCAAAATGAAAAGGGAACCAACTATATGGGAAAATATATTTGCCAGTGATATCTCGGACAAGAGTTTGATCTCCAAAATATATGAAGAATTCACATGACTCCACTCCAGGAAGACAAACAAGCCTATTAAAAATGGGGAAAGGACCTGAACAGGCACTTCTCCAAGGAGGACATGCAGATGGCCCAGAGAAATATGAAAGAATGTTCATCATCACTAGCCATTTGAGATAAAAATGAAAACCACAATGAGATACTACTTCACACCAGTGAGAATGGCCATCATAAACAAATCAACAAACAATAAGTGCTGGTGAGGTTGTAGAGAAAAGGGAACCCTTGTACACTGTTGGTGTGAATGCACACTGGTGCAGCCACTATGGAAAACGGTATGAAATTTCCTCAGAAAAATTAAAATGGAACTGCCTTTTGTCCCAGCAATTCCAGTGGGATTATATCCTAAAAGTCCTGAAACACTAATAAAAAGAACCTATGCACCCCAATGTTCATAGCAGCACAATTTACGATAGCCAAGTGCTGGAAGCAACCTAGGTGCCCATCAGTAAATGAATGGATCAAAAAACAGTGGTGCATTTACACAATGGAATACCACACTGCAGAAAGAAAACATAAGCTCCTACTCTTCATAACAGCATGGATGGATGTGGTGAGCTAAGTGAAGTAAGCCAGGTGGTGAAAGACAAATACCATATGATCTCAGCTATTAGTAGAACCTAATCCACAAAACAAACAAGAAAGCAAAATATAACCAGAGACACTGAAATAAAGAACAAACCAACTCTAACCAGAGGGAAGGGGGCAAGGAGATAACAGAGGAAAGAAGGCAAAAGGTCACCAAGGAATGTGTATAAAGGACCCATGGACAAAGCCAAAAGAGTTAGGATTGAGGTTGGGAGGTGGGTGTAGGTGGGGCGGGGGGAGGTGGTGGTAGGAAAATGGAGACAACTATATTCAAACAACAATAAAAAATCATAAAAAATAAAAAGAAATAGAAATTTGCAGAATCTGACAATAGCTATGAACAATCTACAGCAAACAAACATACTTTAATATTAAAAACATTTCCTTTAAAATCAGGAACAAGCAAGGATCCTGTTTCCTTTACCTCTATTCAATATTTCCCTGGTGATCCTATAGAGAGTTAAGACAATCAGATGAAATAAAAGGTTTGAATAATAGAAAGATATAAATAAAGTGGTCATTATTTGCAGATGATGTAGTTTTGATCTAGAAACAAAAGAAACTAAAAGGAAATGGTATTAGAATTAATAAGAAAGTTTAGGAAGATAGCTCAATTTAAGAGAAACGTGAAATTACTTGTATTTCTATATACTAGCCACAGATACTTGCAAATAAAAATTGTTACAATATGTCATTTATAATAGTAACAAAATAGGATTAAAACAAAAATAGGACTAAATAGCATTATATGTAATCTTTGTGGAGATATATTATAAAATCTTTAGAAAACCATTTGGAAATCATGATCACACCAATATACCATGATCAGTAATAGGAAATCTATGCATTTAAAATTCAATCACTTCAAAGGTGCCTCATTAGTGCAGTAGGTAGTGCTTCAGTCTCACAAAATTCAATCGCTTCCGATCAGCATTTCATTGGAATTTTTTGAAGAATGTGACAATATAGTTTAAAGGACCAAAAATATCCAATATCTCTTTGAAGAAAATAAAAGATGTTTTCTGAGGGAGCGTTGTAATAAATCACTAATATACGATTGAAAGCCCAGAAACAGACTCATGTATATATATGGAAATTTGATTTATGAGAGAGGTGACATTGAAGATCAATGAGGAAATAGTGCTAGGATAATTGACTATGCAAATGGAAAGTAAAATCAGCCCCTACCTCACTTCATACACAAAAATAAATTCTACATGAACAAGGATGCAAATGTGAGAGGACAACCTTATGATTTTTAGAGAAAATGTAAAAGAATATCTTTGTAACTTTGGGTAGGAAACATTTTTTAAAAGGTGCTGACCGAGTTATAAAAGTAAGTAATGAAAATGATTGCTATTTGACATATTAAAATAAAGAATTGTATACTGAAAGACATATAAAGTAAGGGAAAAACAAGTGAGAAATGGGGAGAGACATTTATCATATGTACACCCAACTGAGAACAAATATCCAGAATGTATAAAGAATTCTTTTTTATTTTTTGTTTTCTTTTGTTTTTTTATATATTTTATTGATTATGCTCTTACAGTTGTCCCATTTCTCCCCCATCATTCCCCTCCACTCTCCATACCCCCTGTCACCCACATTCCCCCACTTTAGTTCATGCCCATGCGTCATAAGTTCTTTAACTACTACATTTCCCACACTATTCTTGCCCTCCCCCTGTCTATTTTCTACCTACCATCTGTGCTACTCATTCTCTGTACTTTTCCCCCTTTCTCCTCCTCCCACTCCCCTGTTGATAACCCTCCATGTGATCTCCATTTCTGTAGCTCTGTTCCTGTTCTAGGTGTTTGCTTAGTTTGCTTTTGTTTTAGGTGTGGTTGCTAATATCTGTGAGTTTGATGTCTTTTTACTATTCATATTTTTATCTTCTTTTTCTTAGATAAGTACCTTATAATAAGGGCTTGGTGATGATGAACTCCTTTAACTTGACCTCATCTGAGAAGCACTTTATCTGCCCTTCCATTCTAAATGAAAACTTTGCTGGATTGAGCAATCTTGGATGTAGGTCCTTTCCTTTCATGACTTCAAATACTTCTTTGCAGTCCCTTCTTGCCTGTAAGGTCTCTTTTGAGAAATCAGCTGACAGTCTGATAGGAACTCCTTTGTAGGTGACTGTCCCCTATCCCTTGCTGCTTCTAGAATTCTCTCCTTCATTTTAATCTTGGCTAATATGGTTATGATGTGCCTTGATGTGTTCCTCCATGAGTCCAACTTCCTTATGACTCTCTGAGGTTCCTGGACTTCCTGCAAGTCTATTTCCTTTACCAGATTGGGGAAGTTCTCCTTTATTATTTGTTCAGATAAGTTTTCCACTCGTTGCTCTTCCTCTTCCCCTTCTGGTACCCCTATAATTTGGATGTTGGGACATTGAAAGATGTCCTGGAGGTTCCTAAGCCTCTTCTCATTGTTTTGAATTTTTGTTTCTTCCTTCTTTTTTGTTTGTTTGTTTCTTTCTTCCTTCTGGTCCACTCCATTGATTTGAGTCCCAGTTTTCCTCCCATCTCTTTTGGTTCCCTGTGCATTTTCCTTCATTTCACTTATTGTAGCCTTCATTTGTTCATCTAGTTTTTGAGCAAAATCAACCAATTCTGTGAGCATCCTGATCACCAGTGCTTTGAACTGTGCATCTGATAGGTTGGCTATATCTTGGTCACTTAGATGAATTGGCTCTGGAGCTTTGATCTGTTCTCCCATTTGAGCCATTCTTTGTTTTGTTTTGTTTTGTTTTTGGTCTGGTTGTGCCTGTTACTTAGTGTGGGGCAGAGCCTTAGGTGTTCCCCAGGGCGGGGCAGCCCAGTCACTGGGTTGTGATGCTGTATGTGGAGGCAGGGCCTGAGAGGGAACAATGGCACTTGCTCTGCTCCCTGTCAGATTCCAGTCCCTTCCGCTGCTTCCCCTTAGCCTGGATTATCTGCACGTGAATGTGGGACTCCCTGGTCAGCTAACCACCTTGGGCGGCCTTTCTGGGTCTGCCTGTTGCCACCTCATGCCTGGGGTCTACTAGCCGCCATCTGTGTGCCTGGGGTCTGCTAGCCACCACCTATACACCTGGGATCTGCCAGCTGCTGTCTGTGTGCCTGGGTCTGCCCACCTTCACTTTTTTCTGCCGCTATCTGCCCCTCTTACCGGTCTGGATGAATGGTTGTTGGACTTCCAAACAGTTCAATTTTCTATGAGTTCTGGTTGTTTTCTTGTTTCTAAATCTTTGTTGTCCTTAATTTTGGTTGTACGAGGAGGCACAGTGTGTCTACCTATGCCTCCATCTTGGCTGGAAGTATTTATTATGTATATAAAGAACTCTTAGAAATGAATAAAGAAATAAAAAAAACATGTAGAAAAGTGGTTAGTGGGCACTTCATAGAGAAGACACATGTATGACCAACCAATATATGACAAGATGTTCAACTAGAATAAAAATGAGGTGGGTGGTAAACACACAATGCAATATACAGATGATACATTATAGAATTGTACATTTGAAACCTATATAATTTTATTAACCAATGTAACCCCAATAAATTTAATTTTAAAAATTGGAAAATCAAAATCATGATACCCTTTTATGCCAATCAAATTGGCAAACATTAAAAGCTTGACAATAACAAGAATTAATGGGGATATAGAGTTATGTAATAAATCAGTCTAATCTCTTTGGATAACTTTTCAGCATTATCTGGTAAATTGATAGTAACAACACAAAAATTCTACTCTTAAATACAGTTTCTAAAGAAATGCTTTTATGAGAACATAAGGAAATAGATACCAAAATGTTTATTGCAGCAGCACTGTCTACAATAACATAAAGTTGGAGATGGTGAAAATGTCTCTAAGCCCAAATATGGATAAATTGTGGTATATAGCTACAATGAAATACTATACAGTAATGAAAATTAATGAACCAGACCCATGCCCTTCCACACTGCAGATTCTTCACATCATTTCTTTACAAAATAATGTACTTTAATACCATTCAGCTTTTGCTTTCAAAAAGCAGTTTTTATGTCTTATTTGTCAGTACTTCAAATTGTGATAACAGAATGAGTTGGTGATGGAAGCTGGGATGAGTTGCAGGGAGGCAAGATCTTCATTTTGAGTCATGACTTGGATATTTATAAAATAAAATATAATGCACTGGGTACAAATCTACAATGTTGGGTACTTCTCAGATATTCTAGGGGCTGCTTGCTATCTCCTCCTACCCTCACCTCTCATAATCACAGTCCCACCTCTTAATGTATTTATGTGTTTGGTAAGAAGCTGTCAACCAATGTTTGTTGGTGCCAATTCAATGTCAACAGAAATCCCCACTTTGAGGTATGATGAAGAAGGAAACTTTATTCTGTGCAAACAGCCCAAATGCAATACAGCACTGCTGTGGAACAGCACAGCTCAATATTGTTACAGCTCAATTTTAAAGCAGTAAGGCCACTAGGTGTTTCACTCAGCTGGGGAAACCCAGTCTCCCATCTTTGGTGAAAAAGGAAAGTGTACTCTGAGTCATAGGGGAGCTGCCCCCTGGTCCTTGATTGCAAATGAGGACTTCAAATCCCTGAAATTTGAGTGTCCCAAAAAAGCAGTGCCCTGATTGGTCAGTGCAAATACTAATAGGGATATAGCTGCACAGCTCCTCTTCTTTGAGGGAAAGTTTCTGTCCTATTGGATGAAATACAATTCCAGAAACTCCTTTATAAGGGCTGGCTCAGATGGCAGGAACACAGTACAGCAGGCAATTAGTGTGGTCATCTGCTTGAAGTGCCATTGCCATTGCATGAGAGGCCCCTGTTTAGCAACGGCTGCTGGCCCAGGCCTGGCACCCACTGGGTCGGCCACAGGGTCCTTGGGAGAGAGCTGGGCCAACTGCTCCCTCCCCAGCCAAACAAGGTTTGAGCAGCACCGGGAGAGACCTGGTTGCTTGAAGTTGCAGAGAGGGAAATAAGGACTAAGTGGCAAACACACAGGGGCTGCAAGCACCCATGGAGTCTGTGGACCCTGGTTGGGGAGAGTTAAGAGTCATGCAATGATGGGCCCTGGCCCCGATAGTCACCAGTCTGGCTGGAGAATTGGGCTGTGCCAGAGGCCAGGCCTGTACAGAGAGGCAGGCTTGAGTAGGAGGAATTTTTCAAAAAGAAAAAGTGAAAAGAGAGACACTGTTTGGGGAATTCTCCTGCAGCAGCCCCTCCAGCTACCTCCCTACCCAGCCAGACAGCAACCTTGGGATTGTGAGGAAGGTTGTGCTGAAGGCCCTGCAAACCCCCATAGCACTGGAAAGGGTGTGCAACCAAACCCATCAGACCAAGGTAGCCTGGTTGAGCTTGCCCGCACCCCAGCCCACAGCAGTTACCCCAGGAAAAGTGTGCTCTGAGGAAGACCTGGATCCCATTGCCAAGGTGTTGGGGAGAGTCACCACACTAACTCTGGGGAGAATGCTCAAAGCTGACTGAGTGCAGATCTGGAAGGGAGAAAAGCCATACCAATCACCCCTCAGCCTGCTGCAGCCAGCAAGACCAGAAAAACCAGTTTGGTCAGTCTAAAACCAACAAGAGGCTCTTTTTTTAAGTAATTTTTTATTTTTATTATATTTTATCTTCCATTTCCTTTTTCCTCTCTTTCCTTCTTGTTGTTTTATTCCTTCTTCCTTTCTTTCAAATTTTATCTCTTCTTCCATCCTTCTGCTTTTTTTTAAATACTCACAAGTGAGACAAAAAAACCCTGGAACTGTGAAAAGACCAGAGTTGGACTCAAAGAGGGGGCATCTCAACAGCTGTGACAGTGAGACAAATTTCACATGGCTATTACAGAAAAACTGCTAGTTATTGCATATTTGTATTATTTTTTTCGTTATTCTAACATTTTATTTTAATAGTATTTTTGTATTCCTCTTCTTTCTATATAGTCTTCTTTGCTTGACTGGTTATATTGTATCATTTGACAGGTTTCCCCTGTTCTCTCTTTCATAGTGTATTGCCAATTTTCCATCCTTCACATCACTTGTGTTTCATTAGCACACTACTCAAGGTCCTATACTCCCTATTTTTGTAGTTCTCCCTATTCTATTCTCCCTATTCTAATCACATAGATTCTGTCATATGATTGTTGCTCTAATATTATTGTAAATAATAGCTGTTCCATACAATGGTAAATACTTCACAACACCCCTCCCATATCTTAGCCCATTTCATGGTTTTCTGAACTCTACTACTTTAGTGGTTAACTTTATTCTCTCACACACTATACCTATTTACTATCCTTTACTCTCACCTTACCTCAGAATCTGACCTCCCACAACCTCACTGCTTTCTAGATCCAACTCACAATCCTTCCCTCCCCAACAAGAGTCTTATTTTCTTTCCATCCTTTCTAAAAAGTGGCCAATTGGGTGGAAGATCAGGGTTAACACTATACATAGTCAAAGGATCTCCTATCACTTCTTTACCAGCTGTTACTGTAAATATCATAGAATACTCTCTTGCTGTCTTAAATCATTTTGCCTTCCACCTCCAACCGATCACAGAAAAGAGTAGGTGGAAACGGTGAACACCAGGATACCCACTGCAAGAGGAAACCCAACAACAAAGAAACCACCAACAGATAACAACAGAAGAAGGTGAAGGAGGGAGTGGAAACCACACAAATCTCAATCTAGGACCTATCTGGAAATATAACTAAAGAGTGGAGAAACTACCCAGTACAAACAACTGAACAAGAGCAAGGCAGAATCCTCAAAACTTTGTACACAAGGAACAACCAGCTTCAACACAACCTGCCCTCACCTGCAGAACAAAATACAAGACGTGATGGACAGAGTGACCCTCAGTTAACCAGCTGGTGGGAAGGACCCACCAAAGAAAGACCCAACAACAATCAAAACCCAAAGACAAACACAGAGCCAACTTAAATGACAGCCCAAGACCAGTGAGTTCAGGAGATCAAGGAGACTGCACCACTGAATCTCACATGCCTTCTACCATAGCAGTTCACACCATAAACCCAGGGAGCCAGAATAGATCAATTTAAGAAGCTGAGGCTGACAAGAAGAGTCTCATGAACAATGGGAAAACAAAGAAACAACCCCCCAAATGAAAGGAAAGGAGGAAGCCTCAGAAAGAATGCTAAATCAAAGAGAGGCAACTCAACTATCAAATATTGAGTTCAAAGCAATGGTTATCAGGAAACTCGATGAGTTCACAATGAATTACCAGAAACTACAGGGAAACTACAATGAACTCGCTGCAAACTATATCAACATGAAAAAGGAAATAGAAACTATCAACAAGGACCAAGAGGAAATAAAGAATACAATTTCTGAACTGAAGAACACAGTAGAAGGAATCAAAAGCAGGGTAGATGAAGCAAAAGATCGGATCAGCAAGTTGGAAGACAAAGTAGGAAAAAACACCCAGAAAGAGCAAGAAAAGGAAAAGAGGGTCAGAAAGAATGAAGAGGGATTAAGAGAAATGCAAAACAATATGAAACATAATATCTGTATAATAGGGATACCAGAAAAAGAAGAAGAAACGCAAGGGATAGAAAACCTATTTGAAAAAGTAATGATGGAAAACTTCCCTAATTTGGTGAGAGAAAAAGTCACACAAATCCAGGAAACACAGAGAGTCCCAATCAAGGGGAACCCAAACAGGCCCACTTCAAGACACATCATAATTAAAACAGCAAAAAGTCCAAGACAAAGAGAGAATCTTAAAGGCAGCAAGGGAGAAACAGGAAATAACAAATAAGGGAGCCCCAATAAGGTTAGCAGCTGACTTCTCAATGGATATGCTTCAAGGCAGAAGACAATAGCAAGAAATATTCCAAGTAATGAGAACAAGAGGCCTGCAACCAAGACTTTACCCAGCAAGACTCTCAATCAAGATACAAGGCCAAACAAGGAGCTTCCCAGACAAAAGAAGTCTAAAAGAATATACCTCCACCAACCAGTTCTACAAGAAATGCTAAAGGGACTGCTTTAAGAAAAGGAAGAAAAAGAGAGAGAGAGAAACATAGGTACAAAAATGGCAATGAATAAGTACCTATCAATAATAACCTTAAACATAAATGGATTAAATGCTCTAATCAAAAGACACAGAATAGCTGAATGGATAAGAAAGCATGACCCAAACATACACTGCCTACAAGAGACCCACCTCAGGACAAAAGACCTACACAGACTCAAAGTGAAGGGTTGGAAACAAATTTTCCAAGCAAATGGACAGGAAAAAAAAGCCAGGGTAGCAATACTCATATCAGACAAAATAGATTTCAAAAAAAGGCCATAAAGAGACACCCAGCAGGTCAGTTCATATTACTCAAGGGAACAATCCACCAAGAAGACATAAACATTGTAAATATATATGCACCCAACATAGGAGCACCCAAATACATAAAGAATATCTTAGAGGATTTTAAGAAAGACATTGACAGAAACACAATTATGGTAGGGGATTTTAACACCCCACTGTCAAAACTGGACAGATTCTCCAAACAAAATATCAACAAAGATATTGTGGCATTGAACAATGCCCTAGATGAAATGGACTTAACTGATATATATAGAGCCCTTCATCCCAAAAAAAGCTATATATACATTCTTTTCAAATGCACATGGAACATTTTCAAAGATAGACCGCATGATAGGACACAAAACAAGCCTCAACAAATTCAAGAAAATTGAAATCATACCAAGCATTTTCTCTGACCACAAGGGACTGAAACTAGAAACCAACCCCAAGGGGAAAAACCCAAAATATTCAAAATCATGGAGACTGAATAGCACACTATCAAACAATGAATGGGTGAAGAATGAAATTAGGGAGGAAATCAAAATTTTATGAAAACGAACTCACAGCAACCCAAAACTTATGGGACACAGCAAAGGCAGTCCTGAGAGGGAAGTTCATAGCAATACAGGCCTACCTGAAAAAAGATAGAAACATTTCAAACAAACAACCTAACCCTATGGCTACAAAAACTTGAGGAACAAAAACAAAGACAGCCTAGAGCAAGTAGAAGGAAGGAAATGACCAAGATCAGAGCAGAATTAAATGACATAGAGACTAAAAGCATAATTCTAAGGATCAATGAATCCAGGAGCTGGTTCTTTGAAAAGATAAACAAAATTGACAAGCCTTCAAGCAGGATCATCAAGAAAAAAAGAGAGAGGACCCAAATAAATACAATCAGAAATAAAAGAGGAGAGATTACAACTGACACCACAGAAATACAAAGGATTGTAAGAAATTACTATGAAGAACTGTATGCCAAGAAATTTGAAAACCTAGGTGAAATGGACAAATTTCTAGAAAAATATAATCTTCCAAAACTCAATGAAGAAGAGGCAGAAAGCCTGAACATACCAATAAAAGCAGATAAAACTGAGGCAGTAATCAAAAAACTCCCAGCAAACAGAAGCCCTGGACCATATGCTTTCACAAGAGAATTCTACAAAGCATTTAAGGAAGAGCTAAGCCCTATTCTTCACAGACTATTCCAAAAAAATTCATGGAGATGGAAGAATCCCAAACTCTTTTCATGAAGCCAGCATCATCCTAATTCCAAAATCAGATAAAGACACAACAAAGAAAGAAAACTTCAGGTCAATATTGCTGATGCTAAAATCCTCAACAAAATATTGGCAAACTGCAACCAGCAATACATTAAAAAGATTATACACCATGACCAAGTGGGATTCATCCCCAGGATGCAAGGATGGTTTCATATTCGCAAATCAGTAAATGTAATAGATTACATAAACAAAATTGATGACCAAAATCACATGATCATATAAGTAGATGTGGAATAAGCTTTTGATAAGGTACAGCACCCATTTATGATAAAAATACTCAGCAAAGTGGGAATAGAGGGAGCATTCCTCAACATAACAAAGGCCATATATGAGACACCTACAGCCAACATCATACTCAATGGGCAAAAACTAAAATCTTTTCCACTAAGATCAGGAACAAGACAAGGTTATCCACTTTCACCACTTCTATTCAATATAGTATTGGAAGTCTTAGCCACAGCTATTAGACAAGAAAAGGCAATAGAAGGCATCCAAATTGGAAAGGAGGAAAGAAAAATGTCATTGTTTGCAGATGACATGATAGTGTACATAGAAAATCCTATATACTTGGCCGAAAAACTCAACCTAATCAGTGAATTTGGCAAAGGAGCAGTAGACAAAGTCCATATCCAGAAATCAAAGGCATTTTTGTATACCAACAATGAAATAGCAGAAGCAGAAATCAAGAAAAAATATCATTTGATATAGCAACAAGAAAAATGAAATACCTAGGAATAAACCTAACCAAGGAGGTAAAAGACCTGTACACAGAAAACTACACAACACTGAAGAAAGAAATCAAGGAAGACACAAATAAATGGAAACATATATTGTGTTCATAGATCACAAGAATTAACATCATCAAATTGTCCATACTACCCAAAGCAATTTACAGATCCAATGCAATACCTATTAAAGTACCAATGGCATATTTCACAGACATAGAACAAACACTTCAAAAATTTATATGCAACCATAAACAACCCCAAAATAGCTGCTGCAATTTTGAGAAAGAGAAAAGTAGGAGGGATCACAATACCTGATATCAAAGTGTTTTACAAGGCCACTGTAATCAAAACAGCCTGGTACTGGTACATGGGCCAGTGGAATAGAACAGAGAGCCCAGAAATAGACCCAACTCTCTATGGCCAATTAATATTTGACAAAGTGGGCAGCAATATAAAATGGAGTAAAAATAGCCTCTTCAACAAATGGTGTTGGGAGAACTGGACAGCTACATACATAAAATGAAACTTGAGCACCGAGTTAAGGCATACACAAAAACAAATTCAAGGTGAGTAAAAGATTTAAATATAAGCCCTGACACCAGTAAAGTCCTAGACGAGAACATAGGCAGGAAAATCTCAGGTATTTCACGCAGCAACATTTTTACTGATATGTCCCCTAGAGCAAGGGACATAAAGGGAAGAATAGACAAATGGGATGTCATCACAATAAAAAGCTTCTGCACAGCTAAAGAAAACAATTAAAATAAAAAGAGAATCAACTATATGGGAAAATGTATTTGCCAATGATACCTCAGACAAAGGTTTAATCTACCAAATACATAAAGAACTTACACAACTCCACTCTAAGAAGACAAGCAACCCAATTAAAATATGGGCAAAAGCCTTGAACAGACACTTCTCCAAGGAGGACATACAGAGGATCCAGAGACACGTGAAAACATGCTCAGTATCACTAGCTGTAACAGAGAGATGCAAATTAAAACCACAATGAGGTACCACTTCACACCAGTCAGAATGGCCATCATGAACAAAGCAAAAAACAACAAGTGTTGGAGATGTTGTGGAGAAAAGGGACCCTAGTGCACTGTTGGTGGGATTGCAGACTGGTACAACCACTATGGAAAGCAGTATGGAATTCTCTAAAAAAAATTGAAAATGGATCTGCCTTTTGACCCAGCAATTCCACTGCTAGGATTATATCCTAAGAGCCCTGAAACACCAATCCAAAAGAACCTTTGCACCCCAATGTTCATAGCAGCACAATTTGCAATAGCCAAGTGCTGGAAGCAACCTAGGTGCCCATCATTAAATGAATGCATTAAAATACTATGGTACATTTACACAATGGAATACTATGCAGTGGAAAGAAAGAAGGAGCTCCTATCCTTTGCAGCAGCATGGATGGAACTGGAGAGCATTATGCTACGTGAAATAAGCCAGGCAGTGAAAGACAAATACCATAAGCTCTCACCTTTAACAGGAACCTAAACAACAAAACAAATAATCAAACAAACAAAATATAACCCAAGACACTGAAATAGAGAACAGGCTGACAGTGACCAGAGGGGAGAGGGGAGGGAATTTCAGGGGAAAGGGGGAAGGGTTTACAGGAACAAGTATAAAGGACACATGGAGAAAAACTAGGGGGGGTGGGTGGAAATGGGAGGGAAGTGGGGAGTGCTGGGGTGGTGGGCTAGGATCCGAGTAAAAGACAGAAAACTGTACAAGAACAGCAATTAAAATAAAATTTAAAAAAAAGATATGGATGCTGGGCTCTGCTAGTAAATTTGAGCCCAGTTGGCCACCAGGAATCTTTCTTAGTACATATATGCTTTTTCAGGATATTAACAGCTACCTGGATCTCCCAGTTCCTATCTCTTTCCCTTCAGAGATTTTTTAAAGACTTGACCAGAACAGATACAGTAGGTTTCCATTTCTGTTGCTTCTACCCAAACTCAAGTCTTAGCAGGTCTCATCAACCTATGGCAACCTGGGTCTTCCAGTCGACATCCTCCCCCCACCTTACTTCGGCAAAACCAAGGAAGACAGCCAAATACCAAGACAGCCAAAAACCGGCCCCAGATGATTTATTTTACAGAGTATCCTACCCAACCAGTCTTCCGCTGGAGGGGCAGCCCTCACCACTGTGCCCCGCCTTGCTATGACATCACACAAAGCGCCCGGAAGTTGCAGTCCGGCTGCTTATGTCATCTGACTGAGACCAGTTGGCTTTTGCTATACAGCACCTGGGAAGAGGAGGGAGTTGGGTCATCTGGGACCAAGATCATGCCTAATAGCGAGAGGTTTTCTGGACTGCAGGGACCGCTAGGCTTGGGATGAAAGAAGCAGGGCAGATGCAAGATCTGGAGAACACGGGGGCCGGGCGGTCAGTCAGCACCCAGACTGACAGCATGATCGGTGAGTGCTTTCAGACTGCTCCCACCACCGCAGCTTTTTGCTGTGTCCTGTTTTTCTGCAGCCCGTTCAACTCCAGGTTCCCTGCCTTCCCCCTCGCTGGCAGTTCTGCCCCTGGATGTCTCATGCCCTCCTGGGCGCGTCAGTGCTTCATTCAGCGGGATTCCCTAGTCCGGGTGCACCTGCTTTTGAAATCGCGCGCTCACCGCCCACCCACCCCCACCACCCCACATTACTTTTCCTCCCTGGACCTATAGCTGGCATCTCGGAGAATGACGAGCCTGGAAATTCCCCAAGCCGTGTTTTTGACTTGATTTCCAAATTGTGGCAAGCAAGTGTTTCGCCACATAGTCTTTCCTATAAGCCAGGCTTTGATTCCCACTCCTGTGGTCTGATCCAGGCCTTAAGAACAGAAAGCGCCCAGCCGCCTGTAGGACCACTAGTTCCACAGGTGACCTTGGCTCGGAGAAATAACAGGGAACCAACACAAGTGACTATGCTATTCACTCAGCTTTTATTAATGTAGATTCAATCCAAACCTTTACTTAGTAACAATAATATCACACAAGAGAATTGGGGGTTAAGGAATCTGAATCTCAGAGTCTCAGCCCACGGCTGCGCAGATGGCACAGGGGAGACACCACAGTAGGCTGGGGAGCCATCTATGGCTTACAAGGCAAAATTTCCAGAGCAATTGGGTGGCACAGCAGTCAGGAGATCTGCACCGTGTCGGACAGCACCTTGGTGTGTGGAGCTCTGCTGTCTTTGTGGTCGTCTGAAGCCCACCCCAGTTATACCTGAAAACATAGCACTTAAGCTGGGGAATTCTATGGCTCCCGGCCAATACCTCCCAGCACTCTGTGAGTAGATGTGCCCATATCTTGGGTGTGCTGCCCTGGCAGGCATTTGACAGGGTGCCTGGCTGACTTAGTTTCCTTCTTGAGTTAAAATGTCATGGTTGGTTGGCAGCCATCTGGGTTGGCATGAGTGATGCCATCTTATATACATTATCCTATCTGGACCCAACCAACCCCATTTTATTGGTCCTGCTGTCCACAACCACACATCACGCTTTCCTATATTTCAGCTGCTTTACCCTCAGAGATCACTGCATTTGCATTACCATACTGTAACTACTGCCCTTGCTGCAACACCACAGTCCAAAGAAAAGCCAGCCAAAGGACATATATGCATAACCCACTGGCATTGACAACAATGTGGTGAATGTTGGGGTGAGGTGGAGGGGGCTGAGTGGAGAGGGAAAAAGGGGAGAGGAAATAGAGTACATCTGTAACAGTGTCAACAATTTTTAAAAAAGAAAGAAAAACTTGCTCCATGATGACATAAGATGCAAAGACCTTTCATAATTTCCTTGGATTGTTCCCATAGCTGGTATCTTTTTCTTCCCCCAGCTGTGTGAGGATTGGAGAAAGAGGTCTTAACTTTGGAAAGTGCCAGGGTAAGTCACCACAAGTGAGGTGGTGGCCAGTTTCCTGATAAAAACGCACTTAATTCTCTTGTGCTTTTATCCTTCTTTTCTTCTTCCTGCTAAAGCAGCTGAGCTAAAGCTGCAGCACCCAAGTGGCATTGAGCTTAGTTCCTATTTAAGTCATTAGCAACATTTTGAAGTGTCTGCCGTCTCTTTTATAGGTCAAATACCAAGGCTTTCTAAAGTTAACCTTTTCACTCTGCTCAGTCTCTGGATGGAGCTCTTCCCAGCAGTAGAAGCCCAAAGACAAAAATCTCAGGTATATTTTTTTCTTAGATAATTCTAACCATTTAGAAAGCTATGGTTTAAATTTTGATTTTATTACTCCAGTTTATGTCAAAAATGAACTCAAAAACCTTACAATTTGCAAAATATCTTTACAGTTGAGTGCGATATTTGTAACTCCTAGCTGAAATAGCTCATCTTTCCAATCTAAAAATAGAACACTTACCATCTCTGACTGTGCTATGTTTATCAGATATTAATGGTATTTATATGTTGATTAGGCCAGTTAGATTATTACCTATACCACATAGTTTATCACTCAGTTGTATATTGTTTGCATTTCATCTGGGTAGTTTTTCCCTTCTCTCATCAAACTGTAAATTACTTGAAAATAGAGACCATGACTTATTTTACGTGGTATAACCCTTAGCATATACTGTCGTAATAGGTAATCTAAGAATGTGATTGTTTCATGTAAATAGTCTCTTTTCTTTTCTTTTTTTGGATCTCAAAAGATATGATCAAATCAGGTTAGGAATATACTGGAAGAATAATAATAAAAGCCAATGTATTAGAAATATAGTTAGTCTGTATCTTTTCTTTCTCCTGCCCTTAGGGTGGCAGGGTGCTGTGTTCTCATCATTTTCCTCCATGTATGGAATAGCATGGTTCTCACCATTTTGGTTTGATAGATTTGGAAGTTTAGAATGTTGTCATTAATTTTTAGGGGGCCAAAGTCATTATGGAAAATAGTATAGATTAGGTTAAGCATTTAAGACATTTTTGAAAACAGAGGGAAAGGGGGAAGAATTACGTGTGGCTTCTCACCACTCTAACATCACTTTTAACATTTTGGTGTTTCCCTTCAATCTTTTTTAAGCATAATGGTTTTCTTCCTTTTATAAAATTGTACTTGTATTCTGCATATACTTATTGAAGTTTTCAACTTGCCACTAATTCTACGGAAAGGTTTTTTCAGATTTTCCACAGAAAAACTTTGTAAATCCTTAAATTCTCACATTATGAGGCCATTCATAACCATCCTCTTTTCTTTTTCATTTTTCATTTTTTATTGTGGATGAATTTGTGTGCTTGCCACTGGATATACAAAAAGAAAAACATAGTCTTTACTTTCTAATGGGGACAAAAACACAGCATTTAAACAAATAAGATACAATTAGATGGTGGAGTCAATTACAAAATATGAGCAGAGATGCTACCAGGATTGAAGACTGAGGGAAAGTTTCTAAATGTGGAAATGAGGGAAGGATTCACAGGGTAGGTTGCATTTTCACTGACACATGAAGAATAAATTAGTATTTACTGTTTGTACACACAGACCCAATGTAAAACCCTGAGATTGAAAATCTACCTCTGGAAGTGGAAAGCTGGGAAAGAGTGTAGAAAGTGGCTGGCTACCTTAGTATGGTAATTAATAGAGTTTATTAAGGGAAGCTTACATACAGAGTGTGTCTTGGATGACTACAGTAAAAAATGGCCCCTTGCTACTTGGCAGATGCCAGAGAATTATATAAGGTAAAGGAGTGGATAGTTATGGGTACAAGCACGTGAATGCTATCAGGTACGGGAATTCCTTTACATGCTTGACCAGGTGAAGACAACAAGAACCAGCACATAGCAGGAGATAGGGGAGGGATTGCTTATTTTATGTCAGAATGAAAGGATTGACCATCAGGCAGCCTCTAAGTGGGGTTTTCAGAAAATAACATCCATCTGACCCAGGTCCTGGTTGTAGGACACTGTGATCATGCCAAGGGACTCCAAATGGAAAATCTTGGAGAAGTGAGAATTTGTGGTTCAAGAGTCAGAAAGTGAAGTTGGGTGGAGGTATTACCAGTGTTGGGGTACTTGGGTTTCACAAGCTAGAAATTGAAAGGAAACTACAGGGAAATTTCCAGGCAGATTTTTTTAAGCTTTTATTCTTGAGGACAAGGGAAGCAGCACAGAGGAAAGTAAGGTCCTCCAAATTGACTGAAGGTGGAGGGTGCTGGCTTTGCTTGGCTGCTTTTATAAGCTGGGGACAAAGCAGGCTTGTGTGAAAAGGTGGGCTTTTTGAAAAAGGCAGGCTTTTGGAATTCTGCAATTTAGGGTTGGGTGACTTCCTTTTCCAACTGAGTTCCTGGTAATTATGTCCATGCCTGCCCATGTGAGGGCAAGATGGTGTACTTCTCATTACCACCACCCTAGAAAAGTTGTACATTGGTCAAACCTTGATCAGCTGTTCATGCAGGTCAGTAGTTTAAGCAGGCATTTAGAGGGAGATAAAAATCAGCTACTACTGCATTTTGAGGAGGGAGTGGAGGAGTGGAGCTCATCCCAAGTTTTTTCTGACTACCTCATCTTAACTTGGCTTCCTGGCCACTGGGTATTCTGCATTCCTGGCCCAATTCCTATGCTGTCTCGGTTCCATTTTTAATTTTTTAAGGTAACTCCATACAGGCTTCCACAGTGGCAGCACCAATCTGCATTCCCACCAACAGTGCACAAAGGTTCCCTTTTTCCATGTCCTCACCAACGCTTATTGTTTGATTTTATTATGATAGCCATTCTGATATGTATGAGGTGATTTCTCATTGTGGTTTTAATTTGCATTTCTTTGATGATTAGTGACATTGAGCATCTTTTCCTGTCTATTGACCATCTGTGTGTCCTCTTTGGAGAAGTGTCTATACAGTTCCTTTGCCCATTTTTAAATTGGATTGTGTTTTTTCGTGTTGGGTTCTCTAAGTTTTGTTATACATTTTTGATATATAACCCTTTTTCAGATGTATCGAAGAATGTGTTCTCCCATTCAGTGGATTGTTGTTTCATTTTGATGGTTTTGTTTGCTGTGCAAAAACTTTTTAGTTCGATGTAGTCCTGTTTGCTTTTATTTTTTGTTTGTTTCCCTCACCTGAGGAGATATAGCAGAAAAAATACCATTACAAGAAATATCTGAGATTTTACCACCTGTTTTCTTCTAGGATTTTCATGGTTTCCAGTATAACATTAAAATCTTTAATCCATTTTGAGTTCATAATTGTGTGTAGTGAAAGAAGGTGGGTCAGTATCATTTTTTGCACATATCTGTCCAATAAATAGTGTTTGGAAAATTGGACAGATATGTGCTAATACAGAATAGGTTTATATCTGGGCTCTCTATTCTGTTCCATTGATCTATGTGTCTGATTTTATGCCAGTACCATGCTTTTTTAATTACTACAGTTTGATATTAGGTAGCATGCTTCCTCTAATTCTGTTCTTCTTTTTCAGAATTGCAGTTAGTATATGGGGTCTTTTGTGGTTCCATATAAGTTTTGGAATATTTGTTTTAGTTCTGTGAAATATGTCATTGGTATATTGATAGGAATTACACTGAATCTGTACATTGCTTGGGGTGGCAGGGACATTTCAATGATGTTAATTCTTCCTCTCCATGAATAATGTGTGTGCTTCTACTTGTTTGTATTTCCTTCAGTTTCTCTTTAGTCTCTTATAATTTTCTGAGTACAAGTCTTTTACATCCTTGGTTAAATTTATTCCTAGGTATTTCATTATTTTGAAGTAATTGTGAAGGAGATTGTTTTCTCAGATTCCCTTTCTGATAGTTTATTATTGGCATATAAAAGTGCAACTGAATTCTAGATATTTATTTAGTGTCTGGTTACTTTACTGAATTCATTTATTGGTACTAGTAGTTTTTTAGTGGAATCTTTAGGGCTCTCTACATACAGTATCATGTCATCTGCAAATAATGACAGTTTTACTTTTTCTTTTCCAGTTTGGGTGCCTTTTATTTCTTCTTATCTTATTGTTGGGCTATGACTTCTGGTACTATGTTGAGTAAGATTAGTGAAAGTAGACACCCCTGTATTGTTCCCAATCTGAAGGGGAAAGCTTGTGGTTTTTGCCCACTGATTATGATGTTGGCTATAGGTTTGTCATATATGGCCTTTATTACATTAAGGATTATTTCCTGTAATTCCATTTTGCTGAGAGTTTTTATCATAAATGGGTACTGGATTTTATCAAATGCTTTTTCTGCATTTGATATGATATTGAGATCATATCTATTGATATGATTGTGTGGTTTTTATCTTTCATTTTTTTATGTAATATATTATGTTTGCTGATTTGCAGATTTTGCATCAACCTTTTATCCTCAGAATAAATCCCACTTAATCTTGGTGTATGATCTTTTTAATGTATTGATAAATTCAGTTTGCTAATATTTTGTTGAGGATTTCAGCATCTCTGTTCATCAGAGATATTGACCTATAATTGTCTTTCATTGTAGTTTCTTTACCTGGTTTTGGAATTAGGATAATGCTGGTCTCATAAAATGAGCTTAGGAGTCTTCTCTTGAATTTTTGGGAATAGTTTGAAAAGGATAGGCCTTAGTTCTTCTTGTAATATTTGGTAAACTTCACCTGTGAACCCATCCAGTCCAGGGCTATTGTTTGTTGGGAGTTTTTAATTATTATTATTATTACTACTTCAATTTCATAGGGATAATCTGTCTATTCACATTCTCTGATTCTTCCTAATTTAGTTTTGGAAGATTGTATGTTCCTAGGAATTTATCCATTTTGTCCAGATTGTCCAATTTGTTTGCATATAGTTGTTTATAATATTTTCTTTCAATCCTTTCTGTTTCTTTGGTGTTAATTGTTATTTTTCCACTTTCATTTCTAATATTGTTTAGGTTCTCTTTCCTTTTATCTTCATGAGTCAGTTTAAAGTTTTGTCAATCTTGTTTATCTTTTCAAAGAATCAGCTGTTGTATTCCTTTATCTTTTGTATTGTTTTATTAGATGCTATTTTGTTAATTTCTGTTCTGATTTTTATTAATTCCTTCCTTCTATTTACTTTGAGGTTTGTTTCTTGTTCTTTTCCAAGTTCCTTTAAAACTTAGATTATTTATAAGAACAACAATTAAAATAAAATTTAATTAAAAAAAAACTTAGATTATTTATTTTTTATTTTTTAAAAGATTTTATTTATTTATTATTA
Organism: Anoura caudifer; assembly: GCA_004027475.1. Lineage (NCBI taxonomy): Eukaryota > Metazoa > Chordata > Mammalia > Chiroptera > Phyllostomidae > Anoura > Anoura caudifer. The sequence continues at coordinate 4,834 of PVKU01011591.1, read as the reverse complement.
GAAAGAGGGGAAGGGATGGAGAAAGAGAGGGAGAGAAACACCACGTACAAGAGAAGCATTGATTGGTTGCCTCTTACACACCCACAACAGGGGAGCTGGCCCACAAAGGAGGCATGTGCCCTGACTGGGAATCAGGCTGGCATCCTTTTGGTTTGCAGGATGACGATCAATCCACTGAGCCACACTAGTTAGGGTGAGTTAGATGGTTTATTTGAGCTTTTTCATGTTTCTTGAGATAGGCCTGTAATGCTATGCATTTCTCATAGATTTTGAGTTGTTGTGTTCTCATTTTCATTTGTGTCAAGGTATTTTTTGACTTCTTCCTTGATGTCATTGGTTTGTAACATGTTATTTAGCTTCCTTGCCTTCATGTGTTTTTCAGTTTTCTTCTTGTTAAAATTGCTTTCTAGTTTCATAGCATTATGGTCAGGAAGATGCTTGATATGATTTCAATATTCTTAAATTTATTGAGATTTGTTTTGTGTCCTAATGTGGTTTATCCTAGAAAAGGTTCCATGTGCACTTGAAAAGAATATGTTCTGCTGCTTTGAGGTGAAATGCTCTGAAGATATCAATTAAATCCATTTGCTCTAGTGTGTCTTTAAGGCCACTCTCTCCTTGCTGATTTTCTGTCTGTAAGATCCATCCATTGATGTCAATGGAGTGTTAAAATCCTCTACTATGACTGTATTTCTGTCAGTCTCTCCCTTTATGTCCATCAGGATTTGCTTTACATATTTAGGTGCTCCTATGTTGGATGCATACATGTTATATCTTCTTGTTGGATTGCTCCCTTTATCATTATGTAGTGTCCTTCTTTGTCTCTCACTATGGCTTTTGTTTTAAAGTCTATTTTGTCAGATATAAGTATTGTTACCCCAGCTTTTTTTCCTTTTCATTTGTATGAGATATCTTTTTCCATTCCTTTACTTCTAGTCTGTGTGTATCTTTTATTCGGAGGTGGGTTTCCTGAAGAGTACATATAATATATGGGTCTTGTTTTCTTATCCATTCAGCTATATCTTTTGATTGGAACATTCACACTATTTACATTGAAATTGATCATTGATAGATACATGTTTTATTGTCATATTATTTTTTAACTATGTTCCTTTGTTTCTCCTCCTCTTCCTCTTTCTCCTCCTTCTTCCACAATGAAGCCCTTTAACATTTGCTGTAATACTGGTTTTGTGGTAACAAACTCCTTTAGTTGTGTTTTTTTTTTTTTTTTCTTGTCTGGGAAGATCTTTATTGCTCCTTCAATTATACATGATAGCTTACCGTGTAAAGTAGCCTTTGTTGTAGGTCCTTACCTTTCATGAACTTTAATGTTTCATGCCAACCAATTCTGGACTGAAATGTTTCTGTTGAGAAATCAGCTGACAATCTTAGGGTGACTCCTTTGTAGGTAATTCACTGTTTTTCTCTTGTGGCTTTTAAGATTCTCTCCTTGTCTTTAACCTTTGCCATTTTGGTAATGATGTGTCTTATTTTGGATGGACCCTCTTTGGGTCCATCTTATTTGGGATTCTCAGTGCTTCCTGGACCTGTGTATCTTTTTATTTCTCCAGGTTAGGGAAGTTTTTAGTCATTATTTCTTCAAATAGGTTCTTGATCCCTTGCTCTCTCTTCTGCTTCTGGTACCCCTATATTGTGGATGTTGGTTCACTTCATGTTGTCCCACAGGTCCCTTAAAATATCCTCGTATTTTTTAATTCTTTTTTTCTTTTTGCTGCGTTTATTGGGCTTTTTTTTCCTGCCTTGTCTTCCAAATTGTTTATTTGATCCTCTTCTGATCTGACCTACTGTTTCTTCCTTCCAGTGTATTCTTCATTTTAGATATTGCATTCTTCATTTCTCACTGGTCTTTTTTATGGTTTCTATGTCCTTTTTTATGTTGTTGAACATCCTTATACTCATTACTTTGAACTCTATAACTGATAAATTGCTTGCTCCATTTCATTTATCTCTTTTTCTGGATAATTCCCTTATTCTTTCATTTGGGGACTGTCTTTATTTACCCATTTTGACTGCCTATTTGTGTTTATTTCTGTGTAGATAGATCTGCTATGACTATTTGTCTTGGAAGGGTGGCCTTATGCTCTAGATGTCCTGTGGTACCCAATGGTGCAATGTCCCTGATCACCTGAGCTGGGTGCTCTAAGAATGTTGCCTGTGCATGTTATGTGGGCCCTCTTGTTGTAATTTGAGTCTTGATTGCTTTTGGCCCATTCTTGCATGAGATTATTCTTTAGGTTGGCTATGTGAGGCTCAACCCCCAACGCAAGTGTGCAAACTGCTGTGCAGGTGCTAATCACACAAAGTGGAGTTTGCCTCAGCAGGGTTTGGTGCCTGTTGAGATCACCCTGTGGATATGCTGCTTGTGCAGCTTGTTACATCCTGCTGTTTTTGTCTGAAGTTGGCCACTGAGTGTGTTGAGTGTGGGCGTCTTCATGCAGGCCTATGTCAGAGGCTGCCTGTGATTGGATCTGTTTCAAGCTCTCAGTGATCTACAGTGTGTGGCTCCCTCTGCTGGGCCTGGTTGCCTGTGGAAAGGACCAAGCTGCTCCCCAAGGCCAGCTTTTACCAACATCAGGCCTGGAGGTATGTCAGCAAAAGTCTCAGTGCACCCAGAGATCTGCCTCTGCCTGTAGGCTACCTGTTAAGCTTAGTCCCTGAAAGAGCCTCCAACTATACTGCTCATTAGGGCTGAAGCTCCACAGGGTGCAGTGAGAGGGATCCCGACAGGTGGGGCTTTTCTTCCCTCTAGGCTGATGTTGCATGGAGCGGGGTGCTCTGCCCAAGAAAGATGGCTTTTGAAGCATGGAGGTATGACTCATCACAGGGATCCTAGAGGCTGACTCCTCAGCTCTATGCCCAGAGCCACCAAGCCCACACTCTTCTCACTTGGCTCTATTCTACTCTGTCTTTACTCTGCCAGAGCCCAGGGTAAGTGACTGCAAATGAAATTTTGTGTGTTGGCCCTTCAAGAGCATAGGTGCATCTTTGGCCTCTCTTCCTGTTGAATAGAAACCCTGCTGCTTTTCATAGCTGAATATTATGTGGGCACCTTTCCTGGTTCTGGTGCTCCAGGCTGGGGAGCCTGGCTTGGCGGTTAGGCCCCATACTTCTCAGGGGGAACCCTACTACAGCTGATATCTCTCTCTAGAACTTCAGCTACTGATTGTAGAAACCAAGCCAGCCCACTTGCAACTCCATACTTCCTACCAGTCTTGATGTGGCTTCTTCTATCAGTCCTTGGTTATAAGGCTCTTCTTCAGCTAGTCTTCAGTTGATTCAGGATAATTTTTCTATAATTTAGTTGTAATTCTAGTTTGGTCCTGGGAGGAGGTTAGTGTAGCTTCCACCTACTCTGTTGCCATCTTTAAAAGTATACCTTATTTTATCAGCTCATTCCTTTTTAGCACCGAATAGATTCCATTGTCTAGATGTACTATATTTATTCATTCACCTACTGAAGTACAAGTTGGTTTCTTCTAAGTTATGGCAAACATGAATGAAGCTGCTATAAACATTTGTGTGCAGATTTTGTGTGGACATAACTTTTCATCTCCTTTGGGTAAATATGAAAGAGTGTGATTACTGGATTGTATGTTAAAAGTATGCATAGTTTTGTTAGAAACTTCCATACTGTCCCTAAAGTAGCTGTACCATTTTGCATTCTCACCAGCAAAGAATGAGAATTCCTGTTGTTCTTCATCCTCCTCAGTACTTGGTATTGTCAGAATTCTGGATTTTGGCATTCTAATAGGCATGTAGTGACATCTTATTGTTGTTTTAATTTGCATTTCTCTGATGACATATGATGTGGTGCATCCTTCCATTTGCCATCTGTATATCTTTTTGGTAAGTTATCTTTTAAGGTCTTTTGCCCATATTTTAGTCAGATTGTTTGTTTTATTGCCAAATTTCAAGAGTTCTTTGTATATTTTGGATAATATTTTTTCGTCAGATGTATCTTTTGCTAATATTTTTTCTCAGCCTATGGTTTGTCTTCTCATTCCCTTTTCATTGTCTTTTGCAGTACTGTTTTTAACTTTAGTGAAGTCCATCTTATCAGTGATTTCTTTCATGGATCATTCTTCATATGTTATATGTAATAAGTCATGGTCATACTCAGGATTATCTAGATTTTTTTCTATGTTATCTTCTGAAGTTTTATAGTTTTGCATTTCACATCTAGCTCTATGATCCATTTTGAGTTAATTTTTGTGAAGGGTTTAAGTCTATGTGTACATAGGGAATTCACTTTTTATGATAAAATGATATCCCTTGGAATAGTTTTCTTTTCCAATTCCTATGTGAAATGTTTTGTAAATAGTAAAAAATTATTAATAATGTTATATATTTTTATTCCCTATTTGTCAACCACTACTGACCCCCTAATCCTGGCTCTACACATCATTAATAGCTTTGAGAAAATCCTTTATTTCTTTCATGGTTTTGAAGTTCTTTATTCTTTTTACTTCTTGATAGCATAATATTATTTTGTGTAAGTAGAAGATTTTCAGGCTCATGGGGTTTTTTGGTTTGTCTCTGTTTCTTTGCAGATAAAATTTGTTTTTAAGAGACAGATTAGAAGCAAATTGTTTATAAATTTAAGACTTTTTTCAATATATTTTATTGATTATACTATTACAGTTGTCCCATTTTCCCCCTTCATTCCCCTCCACCCTGCACACCCCCTCCCACCCACATTCCCCCCTTTAGTTCATGCCCATGTGTCATAAGTTCTTTAGCTTCTACATTTCCCTCACTATTCTTGCCCTCCCCCTGTCTATTTTCTACCTACCATCTATGCTACTTGTTCTAT
>PVKU01011590.1:30469-42159 GCA_004027475.1 Anoura caudifer | reverse complement strand
TCCTGGAGGTTCCTAAGCCTCTCCTCATTTTTTTGAATTCTTGTTTCTTCATTCTTTTCTGTTTGGTTGTTTCTTTCTTCCTTCTGGTCCACTCCATTGATTTGAGTCCCAGTTTTCCTCCCATCTCTGTTGGTTCCCCATGCATTTTTCTTCATTTCATAAGTGAAATTGTACCCTTCATTTTTTCACCTAATTTGTGAGCAAAATCAACCAATTCTGTGAGCATCCTGATCACCAGGGTTTTGAATTGTGCATCTGATAGGTTGGCAATCTCTTCGTCGCTTAGATAAATTGGCTCTAGGGCTTTGATTTGTTCTCCGGTTTGAGCCATTTTCATTTCTGGGTTTGTTTTTTGTTTTGTTTTGTTTTGTTTTTTGTCCAGTCATGACTGTTAGGTAGTGAGGGGTGGAGCCTTAGGTGTTCCCCAGGGCGGGACAGCCCAGTCGCTGGGTAGTGAAGGTGTATGTGGGGGCAGGGTCTAAGAGGAGACAACAGCGCTTGCTGCTTGCTCCACTCACTCTCGGATTCCACTCCCTTCCACCGCTTCCCCTTTGCCTGGATTATCTGCGCATGAATATGGGACCACCCTGTCAGCCAGCTGCCTTGTGCAGCCTCACTGGTTCTGCACAGTTGCCGCCCTGTGCCCAGGTTCTGCTAGTTGCCACCTGTGCACCTGGGGGCTGCCAGCCGCTGCTGCCTGCGTGCCAGGTCCGCACCTCCACTTTATCCTGCCGCGACTCTACCCCTCTTACCGGTCTGGATGAATCGTTGTTGGACTTCCAAACAGTTTGATTTTCTGAGTTCTGGTTGTTTTCTTGTTTCTAAATCTTTGTTGTCCTTAATTCTGGTTGTGATAGGAGGCACAGTGTGTCTGCCTACGCCTCCATCTTGGCCGGAAGTTCCTCTTTTCTCTTTTTTATAATAGTCTCTTCCCACCTTTATTAATCTTTGCTCATCTGTCATTGTTATTGGCCTTGTTCACAGGTGATTTAATTTTGTTCTTGTTCGTTCACTATTTTTTATTTTATTTCAAACCTCATACTATATTCTCCCCTTTTCTTACTCAATTTTCCATCCTTCCTTCTTTTACTTACATTTTAAATTTTACATTCTCCCTTTCTTCATCTTGCTTCTAATCTCTACTCTTATTATTTCTACTTTGTCTTCCCTCTCAAAATCATTTTTCTTTCCTTTAGTCATCCCATATTTTTTTCTTATCTTATAATATTCTTAATCTCTTTTCACCTTTATAAATCTCTGCTCAATTGCTGTTGAGATTGCTAATGTGGTAGGGGGATATTTCTGCTGGTATGGTTTCATTGCCTGGGTAGTAGTGCTTTGTTAACCAGCACCTGCGCAGCAGCATACAAGATGCGGCAGGAATTGTGACTCTCAGTTAGCCAGCTGGAGTGGAGAACCCACTAATGAAATGAGCCATCAGTAATCAGTATGGAATTTCCTCAAAAAACTAAAAATGGAACTGCCCTTTGACCCAGCAATTCCATTGCTGGGGATATGCTCTAAGAATCCCAAATTACCAATTCAAAGGAATTTATGCACCCTTATATTTATAGTGGTGCTATTTACAAAAGTTAAGTGCTGGAAAGAGCCTAAGTGCCCATTAGTAAATGAGTGGATCAAAAAATTTTGGTACATTTACATAATGGACTACTATGCAGAAGAAAGAAAAGAAAAAAGAAGACAAAAAAGAGAAGAGAAGAGAAGAGAAGAGAAGAGAAGAGAAGAGAAGAGGAGAGAAAAGGACAGAACTCCTACCTTTTGCCACAGTACTGATAGAACTGGAGAATGTTATGCTAGGTGCAATAAGCTAGTTGGTAAAAGACAAATACCACATGATCTCACATATAAGAGGAATTTAATGAACAAAATAAACTAATGAACATAATAGAACCACAAGCATGGAAACATGGAACAGACTGACAGTGACCAGAGGGGAGGGGGGATGGGGCAATGGTGGAAAGAAGGGACAAGTTAAAGAGAATGTATGAATGATGCATGGACATGGACAACAGTGTGGGAACTAACTGTGGGAGTGGGGAGTATGATGGCCAGAGGAGGGCAAAGAAGGAAAAGCTGGGACAACTGTAAGAAAATAAAAATAAAAAAGAAGATAAAATTTGCCAAGTAGCCAATTTCCCATTCAATAGCAACTCTATTCTGCTGTCATATATGTTATGTAATAATCGATACAGATTTTTAAAATGCTATTATATTAATAACATACAGATAATTTTTAAAATGAATTTTATATTCTATAGACTATATAAATGTTAAAAGCTTGCTCATGACCATATGTAATACTATATATGTCCAGATATTTAAATGCAATTTGAGACTGGAAAGTGAACATCTTTAATGTGTAATGATACCATCTAGGTTGAGTATCCATTTCACTGTATCAATTTCTGTAGTGTGATACTTAATTTTATTAGATCACTGAATCTTTTTATAATATTGAGAAAGAAACAATTTCCAAAAAATATAGTTACAAATAAACATGTTCTTACAATTCTATTTATTCATTTATTAATTTAAATACAGAGTACACATTATGACCACAGTACACTGTGCTAGGTGCAGAGCATTCAGCAGTGAACAATACAGACCCATTCTAGACAAATACCACATGGCTAATTACTCAATTAACTACATAGTTTATAAGTCATAGGGCTAAAAACAAAAAAATACACAGTGCCATCAGGAGAGGGTGAAGACAAGAGCTACCAATATAGGCAGGGGTCAGATCATGTTAATGATTCCGGTCTATTCTAGTAAAAACAGAAAGCCATTCAAGTATTTTAAGCCAAAGAACAACCTGATAAAGACCTGAGTTCATGGCATCCCTGCCCTCCATCCACAGCCCAATATTAAAGCTCCTTTTTCTAGATACACAGAATGATCTTGAAGAACTCCATAAAACTGGTTTTTAATACAAGCTGTCCTTGCTTTACATAGTAGTGAAGAACTATAAAAATGACCAAGCAAGCTATAACCATAGAAAGCAATCTTCACAATCAATATAAAAAAATTACAAATACAAAATATTGAATGTCAACTATAACTGAAAAATAAAATTTTAAAAATTATAATTTGTACATGACCTGTAAAAATTTTTTGTCAAAACTTTAAAAACTCCCTTACTGTCAATCACAAATATACAGGGAAGTGAAAAAAAAAAGTAAAACTAATATTTGTTTAGTACATTGTAATTTAAAATATTACATCTAGAATTAGAGTGTTTTATTTCTTTAAAAACTTATAAAGACTAGTTTGAACAAGTCTGCCTTCTTTGCACCGTATAACAGGAAACTGAATGAGCATCTTTCTTATGCTTAGCGAACTGTCGCACTCCTGTCTAGGTTTGGAACAACTTCCAAATTTTATCCTTTACACTTCCAATACCTCTGAGAATTCCTTTAATGTAAAGTTTTTTGTTGTTGTCACTTCTCCTGAGACACTGTTATCCTTGTCATCACAGCCATTTTCCCCATTTGTGTCAAAAGTTTGCCTCACAGAGCTCCCCTGGCTGCACATCTAGATGTGCATGGTAGGCAACGGCCATATTCCCATAGTCAGCTAGTTCTTCTACAATTCCATTTACACTCGACTTAGATTTTACTTCCAGCATTATCAGTTACAATTCCTTTGCTGCACTGTCATCTTTATTGGCCAATTCCTTCTTTCACTTATCAATTTTTGTAAAATGTCACCTATGCTTATCTCTGGGTAGCGAGAAAGTAACACAAATACAGCCTTTCCTGTCCACATGAGAACTGTTTCCTGTCCACATGAGACAGATCACAGTGACCATCACTGATGGGCTTTGAAAGTGGAATGATGTGGTCACTAATCAAGATGCACACCTGTGACATTCTGAAGTGGTGCAAGGACTAAAGAGGTATTAATAAAGCTTGTACTTTATGTAATTACTCCATGTGGTTGAGAAACTGGTTTTGTTTAACTGAACTGTGGCAACTAAATTCATGCATATCAAAACTGCAAAATAAGATCTGCCTTTATGTAGTTGGCAACTTTACACAACCCATTTACAAAACTTTTCTAAATAGATTATGTGAACAAAAAGCTTTTGCATCACCAGCATCTTTTTTTTACCCTCACAAAAGCTGACACATATTTCCTTAAAAAATAACATCTATATCCTAACTGATTCATTTAGAGAACACAGACATTTACATACCAATTTAAATCAAGAAAGGAAGGGGGAAGGAACCATCAGAGAAGAGAAGTAGCAAAAGCATTTAAAACGTTACAAACAGCCCTGGCTGGTGTGGGTCAGTGGATTGAGCACCAGCCTGCAAACCAAAGGGTTGTTGGTTCGATTCCCAATCAGGGCAAATGGCTGGGTTGTAGGCCAGGTCCCCAGTGAGGGTCATGTGAGAGGCAACCACACATTGATGTTTCTCTCCCCCTCTTCTCCTCTGTCTAAAAATAAATAAATAAAATCTTAAAATTTTTTTTAATTGTTATAAACAATGAGTATCTTCATCTAACTGTAACACTACAAAAATTGCATTGCCCACTTATTAGTAAGAATAATTCATAATTCATAAAGAATTTATAAGTAGAAACAACCCAAGACCCACATTATTTTTAAAACATTCCATTTCAGAACTGAATTGAGGGCAATGGCTAAAATCATGGACTTTGAGGCCAGACTTGTACGCTAGATTGGCCATATAAGACACTGGGGGGAAAATCTTACTATCTTTAAGTTCTGCTTTCTTCAACTGTAATTAGAAAAAACTACTGTGTAACACATGTGGCCAACATTAAAGTGCTCAGTTCTAATTATCATCCACTTCATTGCTTTAAGCATTTTAAATTCTAAATATTTATCTTTAATATGTGTGTAAATCCTGGCCCAAATTCTTGGCTTATGAAAACTTAACACAATTAGGTAGCTAGTGATTACTGTGGGCATTGTATCTCACTAGCATCACTGCCCACAGAAACTGCACATTGGGGATGCAAGAGCCCAGCAGAACCTGAAGTTCAAATGAGCTCCCCAGCCAACATTACAGACCATCACAGAGAACAAAAGAGGCTCATGGTGTATTTTGGCACAACCTGTGACCAATCTTTGACAGAATAAGTTATGCTGACACAAAGGTAATCCCTAGAAAGCCAGGCTTTTTCTTAAAAAGAAAAAAATTACATAAAATGTAAAATAAGCATAGACATCAGTAGCCACACTGCATAGGACACAAAAGTCACAGATTTATAGATCTGGTCTATAAAAACTATAAACTATAAAATGTGAACAGAATGCAGGGAGCAGCTATTTGAGGACTCTGAAAAGTGAACAACAGCAGGCAGGTGAGGGAAGAACAAAAATCTAATGTAGTATCCCGACCCTCCACCACCCAATCACCAAGGTCAACACAGAAGTGACCAACTACCAGGGCACACACTCAAGAGCACTACAGGAGAAACCCTCTAACTCTGGCTCATGAAACAGGAAAGGGAACTCCCAGTGCTCAAAGAGTATATATATCCATGTTCTTTTCTCTTTTCTATCCACACTCTAGACCCCAAGCTTATAGATCCATGAGCTTGTAGCAGCCAGAATTCTTAAAAAGAGGCATTTTTCTCCTTACTAAGTGAAGCTGCGGTTCAGAGAGGGTGGGGCCAACCCCACTGCTTCTTTCTGTGCCCTCCCATCACTTAGCCCCAGACCCAGGCAGTCATGGAACTATACAGCAGAGCACGTAACTAAACCCCAGCTTTCTGGCTTGAGGACCAAAGAAAAGGATTCTCAACAAACCATGCAGTACCAAAAGAAGAAGCTCCAGAAAGTAACCCCATAAAGTTGATTGTAATACAAAATACAGATGCTTGTGAGAACAGAACTAATAGATGCAGATCATCATCCAGGTTTCAAACCAAGCACTGGAACAGATCTGAATTACACTGCAAAGGCTTTGAAAACTGAATTGACATTGAATCCACAGCCCAAAGAAGGCAGGTTAGAACTTGCAGCCTGAATCTAACCAGATTAGTAGCCTGCTAAAATAAAAATATCAACATTCTGCACAGGATTTAAACAAGATTCAAGATCTCATAATATTCAAAATATCCAGGATACAGTCTGAAATTATTCAGCATATAAACAACCAAGAAAATTTCAACTTGCAAGGGAGGTCAGTAAACAGACACGAATGCTGGCATTCGTAATGTTGGCATTAACTAAAAAACTATAAAACAGCTATGGTCCAATAAACAATCAGGAATATTCTTAAAACCAATGGAAAAAGAGAAAATCTTTGCAAAGAAGCTAAACTAAATAAAACAATTTTAATTGAAAAATACAATAGCTAAAATTAAAAACTGCGTAGCCCTGGCTGGTGTGGCTCAGTAGATTGAACACCGGCCTGCGAACCAAAGGGTCCCTGCTTGGATTACCAGTCAGGGCACATGCCTGGGTTGTTTGCCAGGTACCCGGTAGGGGGCACATGAGAGGCAACCTCACATTGATGTTTCTCTCCCTCTCTCCCTCCCTTCCCCTCACTCTAAAAATAAACCAGTAAAATCTTTTTTTTTTTTTTAAGTGACAGAAGTGGAAGGGAAAAGAGAAAAATGTACAAAATATTGTTGGCAACAAAAATCAACATCCATTCATGATAAAAATTCAGTGAACTACATGAGAATTTCTTGAACTTGATAGAGACAAGCTACAAAAACTACAGGTTACAATCACATTTAATGTGAAAAACACAATGCTTTCTCCATAAGGAACCAAACAACTTTTTCCACTCTTAATATTCCTGTTTCAACATTATACTATAAATCTTACAATACAACCAGGCAAGAAAATAAGTAAAAAAGACATAGACTAGGAAGGAATAAAACTGTTTCCATTCAAAGATGACAGAATTATCTATATAAAAATACCAAGGGAAATAAAAACTTCCCGATCTAAAATATCAGTTTAGCAAGGTCACAAATACATGATCAACACACAAAAATATACTTTATTTTTCTATACTGTCACTGTATAATTGAACAATTACACAAAACAATGCCATTTACAATCACTCCTCCCAAAATTAAATAAATTTTAGAAAATTAAATAAACATGTTAAATAAATGAATACAAACTTTTAAAAGTATGTACAGGAGCTGTATACTAAAAATCAAAAAGCAATTATTTAAAAAATCAAATAAATCTAAATAAATAGAGATATCCTGTCTTCATGAAAAGGAAGACTAAACATAGAAAAAAAATGCCAGCTCTCCCCAAATTCATTTGTAAGTTATAAGTAAATCAATCAAAATAATTAGAGGACTTTTTTAGATTTAGAAAAGAATGATTCTAAAATTTATATGAAAAGGCAAACAAGATGAGCTAAAACAATTTTGAAAAAATAAAATTGGAGGAATCTTACACTTTTTATTGTATTAAAGAAATGTTTTTTTCTATTTCTAGTCTTAAAATAATGTTACTAGGGACTAGTGTTGAATCTTATCAAATTATTTTAATCATCTACAAAAGCAATTACATTTTTTTGTATCTGATGCATTATATTAATAGTTTTTCCTATTATTTAATGATTTCTACTCACCTGAAATAAACTAGCTACCTATGGTTGATTATTCTTATATATCTACTGCATAATGCAACTTAGTGATATGTGTTTTACCAAGCTGTGGTCTTTTTATGTCTAAATATGTATTGCTAGATATTTTAAATCAGAGTTTTCTTGCTGACCTTTCTTCCCTTTCCTTTCTACCTGCCATTTCAGTATTACTACCAACCCTTATTATTAAGTGTTATTTACCAACCCTTATCTAACTCTCCCAATACAAAAAAGGGAAGAAGCCATTACTTCCATTTCAGAGTCTCGTTTCAAAAATAAAAATAAAAATAGTCCTGTCATCTTCTTAATGAGTAAAAAGCACCAAGTGGTGAGTATCTGTAGAGAAAGATTCCCATCAGACTGGGTTAGCAGGATTGGCACCTTCCCTTACAGATAACAGCCTGTCCTGCCTCCATTCAACATCTGTTAGTGTGAACTACCACTGGTTGACAGCCTTTTTTGTGTCAAACACCTTCTGTGTGTATTGTCATTCAGACTTCACACTAATCCTAGGAACTGGATATTATACTCCCATTTTACCAATAGGAAAACTAAAGCAAGGAAGGGTTAAATAATTTGACAGCTCAGACAGCTATTAGGTGGCAAAGCTGGAATATAAGATTCTTTGCATCCAAAGTTCACACTCTTTCCAGACAGCTACAAGGCTCACTGGGCAGTGCTCTGAAGAAGCAATAGCTCAGGAAAGGGGATAAGACACAGGTCTGCACTGCTCCCACCTCCAATACCTTGCCCTATGCATCTCTTCCATTTGGCTGTTGCCAAGTTATAGCCTTTATAATAAACCAGTAAAAATAAATAAAAAACAAAAACAACCTAGCAGCAGAGAGGGGAGAGAGGAAAAAGCCAATGAGATCAAAGTAAAATGAGATAGATTTAAGAGAAAGAATAAATACCAAATTTTAACTTAGATTTTTTAAAAATACAAATATGAAAAATATATAAACACTTAACAACTGAAAAAAGAAAAAAGTCAGCCATGGGCAGGTAGCTCAGTTGGTTAGAACATGCTCTCAGTACGCCAAGAAGCAACCAACTGATGCATCAATAAGTGGAACAAAAACTGATGTTTCTCTCTCCCTCCCTCTCATGCTCATTCTCTCTCTCAAAAAACAACAACAAAAAAAAGGATAAAGTCAAAGGGGGAAAAAAGACTGGTCTCAAGCAAAATCCTATTTACCATTTAATAAACAATCTACAAAAGATTAATATTTTCTCCTGAATCTGACTGACATTCTGAAATCTTTTCCCTTTCAAACGCAATAAAAAGATTGTTTTCATTCACAGAGCTTGTATTATTGTATGTTAATTCTCTTAACAGTAGTAATTATTTCTTTATTAGATACTATAGTAACCCATGTTATCAAACTCAGGAGAACAGATTGTTTCTTATTAAATTCTGCTGAATATGCTGATTAAGAGATAGATGTACCTTGTACCTTGGAAACTCCTGGGACTACAAAGGGATCACTCCTGAGAAATTCGATATAAATTGTAGGGGTAGAGGAGGCAAGTACACCCCTTACTTTAAATTCTTGGCAATTAATATGTAATACCTTTTTTAATAAAAAATGTTAAAACTACTTATTTTAGAAGACCTACTACACACAAGAAAGAGGAAGGAATAGAGTGACATTTAAGTTCAAGAAAATGTCCTTCTAAGGACAGGCCCAGTTTTTTAAGCTCTAAGGATACTACAACCAACAATTAGTGTGGTTTCATAATTGTAAGACTTGGTTGTTTCTATTTTATAATTTTCAAAAAACTGAAGGCTTAACAGTTGTCAAAAGCAATCAATATTAAATGAGTGCTTAACATGTAAAAAGCACTCCTGAATGACAGTTTACTACATTTGAAAGTAACTATTTTGGGTCCAAACTAAGGTATTCCATATAAAGTTCCTATTTAATATCTTTCACCATTATTGATATATGTAACTCAAAAGTAATACCAAAATTATTTCTAAAGGACATAAAGTATAAAACTACCACTCACATGTGGTTTCAAATTAAAAACAAATGCTTTATAATCCTAGGGAAAAAATTCTTTCTTAAAATGCTATTTTTCAAAGAAATTTTCCATAAATAGTTTAGCAAAATGCAGGAATTAGGAGATACTATATAATAGAAGGTAAAGGAAAACTCCCAATGATGTAAGATGATCCCCTAGCCTCACAAAAAAATAAAACTCTCTACAGAAGAGCTAGAGCTCACCTACTCCAGGCTGGAGAGGCCAGAGACTCCTTCAAGAACATGAAACAAAATAATTGAATACTGAGTATGTTTAAACATACTAAGAAGAGATTTACAAAACCAAAGGAAGGGTTGGGGTATATTAAAGAAAGGATGTAGAAAGCTAAGTAAAGGAGTTGGCACAAGAAAAGAAATCACAATGTACTTAACAGGTAACACATATTTATACAGTGCCTATCATGTGTTGGTCACTATTCTAATTCTTTATGCATGTTAACTCTTCACCCTATGAACTACTGTTTATATACCCATTTTACAGATGAGAAAACTTAGATGAATAGATGTTAAATGACTTGCCGAAGGTTATACAGCTAGCTATTACTGGTAAGTAGACTACATGGCTTCTCTGTCAAAATCATTTACAAGACAGAAGACAAGCATACAGCAGTAAAGTATAATTACTGAATCCTCATCTTTCTTTTTTAAATATATTTTATTGATTATTCTATTACAGTTGTCCCATTTGCCCCCTTCATTCACCTCCACCTTCACTCCCCTCCCACTCATATTCCCCCACTTTAGTTCATGTCCATGTGTCATAAGTTCTTTAGCTTCTCCATTTCCCACACTATTCTGCCCCCCCCCCCGTCTATTTTCTACCTACACTCTATGCTACTTATTCTCTGTACCTTTTCCCCCTCTCTCCTCCTCCCACTCCCCTGTTGCTGACCCTCCATGTGATCTCCATTTCTGTGGTTCTCTTCCTGTTCTGTTTGCTTAGTTTGCTTTTGTTTCAGGTGTGGTTTTTAATATCTGTGAGTTTGCTGTCTTTTTACTCTTCATATTTTTTATCTTCTTTTTCTTAGATAAGTCTCTTTAACATTTCATATAATAAAGGCTTGGTGATGATGAACTCCTTGAACTTGACCTTAGCTGAGAAGTGCTTTATCTTCCCTTCCATTCTAAATGACAGCTTTGCTGGATAGAGCAATCTTGGATGTAAGTCCTTGCCTTTCATGATTTGGAATACTTCTTCCCAGCCCGTTCTTGCCTGGAAGGTGTCTCTTTTGAGAAATCAGCTGACATCTGATAGGAACTCCTTTTCAGGTGACTGTCCGCTTATCTCTTGCTGTTTCTAGAATTCTCTCCTTCATTTTAATCTTGGCTAACATAATTATGATGTGCCTTGGTGTGTTCCTCCTTGGGTCCAACTTGTTTGGGACTCTGAGCTTCCTGGACTTCCTGGAAGTCTCTTTCCTTTGCCAGATTGGGGAAGTTCTCCTGTATTATTTGTTCAAATAATTTTTCCACTTGCTGCTCTTCCTCTTCCCCTTCTGATACCCCTATAATTCGGATGTTGGAACGTTTAAAGATGTCCTGGAGGTTCCTAAGCCTCTCCTCATTTTTTTGAATTCTTGTTTCTCCATTCTTTTCTATTTTTTTGTTTATTTCTTCCTTCCAGTCCACACCATTGATTTGTGTCCCAGTTTTCTTCCCATCACTATTGGTTCCCTGTGCATTTTCCTTCATTTCACTTAGCATAGCCTTCATTTTTTTTCATCTAATTTGCAACCAAAATCAACCAATTCTGTGAGCATCCTGATCACCAGTGCTTTGAACTGTGCGTCTGATAGGTTGGCTATCTCTGTGGTTGCTTAGACTAATTGGCTCTGGTGGTTTGATTTGTTCTTTTGTTTGAGCCATTGTTTTTCTTTCTTTCTTTCTTTCTTTTTTTTTTTTGGTCTGGTCGTGCCTGTTATGTAGTGAGGGGCAGAGCCTTAGGTGTTCAACAGAGCGGGGCAGCCCAGTTTTGAACCCAGTGCTGGATTGTGACGCTGCAAGTGGGGGCAGGGTCCAAGAG
>PVKU01011590.1:0-30369 GCA_004027475.1 Anoura caudifer | reverse complement strand
ATGTAGTGAGGGGCAGAGCCTTAGGTGTTCAACAGAGCGGGGCAGCCCAGTTTTGAACCCAGTGCTGGATTGTGACGCTGCAAGTGGGGGCAGGGTCCAAGAGGGAACAATGGTGCTTGCTCCACTCTCATATTTCAGTTCCTTCCACCCTTCCCGCAAGCATTGGGCCCTTCTGGTGCTGGTTCCCAGGTGGGTGGGCTTGTGTACATTCTAGGACCCTGTGGGTCTCTCCAGTGAACTCTCCTGTGAGGCTGGGAGTCCCTCCCGGCACCTCAACCCCCTAAAGTGTTTTCAATCGGTACTTTGAGGTTTCCTTTCCTGGTGATGGGGCCCTGGGCTGTGCGGTCTGTCTCTCTCCCCGTTCTTGCCTGGTCTATCTGTGCAGGAATGTGTGTCTGTGTTCAGCCACCCTATGCGCCGTACTGGGTCTGCTTGCTGCTGCCTGTGCCCCTGCCAGCTGCAGCCTGCACACCCAGGTTGCCAACCACCGCTTTTCCTTGCCGCCACCCCTCTCTGCTGGCTGCCAACTCCGCCCCACTTACTGGTATGGATAAATGGTTGTCGAACTTCCTTACAGTTCAATTTTCTGTCAGATCTGTTTTTTTTTCCTAAATTTTTGTTGTCCTTAATTTTGGTTGTGCGAGGAGGCACAGTGTATCTACCTACACTTCCATCTTGGCAGCAAGTTCTGAATCCTCCACTTTCTATTCAAGAATTCTAGAGAGAAGTCCTAAAATCAAATGATCATGACATGGCAATTATAATCATGTTATTTAGAAACACAGAATTAAATGCCAAAATAATCTGTTAAATGTTAAAACAAAGATAAGCTCTAGAAATGTAATGTACACCAATGGTGACTACAGTTAATACACTGTTTTATATTTAAAAGTTGCTAAGAGAATAAACTTTCAAAAAGTTCTCATCACAAGGAAAAAAATGTAACCATGTAAGGTGTTGGATATTAACTAAACTTATGTGGCAATCATTTCACAATATATATATACATACTCCCATATCAAATCATTATGCATGCCATATACCTTCAATTTATACAATGTTATAAGTCAATTATTTCTCAATAAAACTGGGGTGAGGACTTCCAGCCAAGATGGAGGCATAGGTTGGACACACTGTGCCTCTTCTCACAACCAAAATTAAGGACAAAACTTTAGAAACAAACAAAAAAAAAAACAACCAGAACAGATAAAAAACTGAATTGTACGGAAGTCTGACAATGATTCAACCAGACCAGTAAGAGGGACGGAGTCAGCAGCCAGCGGAGGGGGATCCCGCCAGGAAAAAGCAGTGGCTAGTGATCCCCGACGCGCAGGCGGCAGTTAGCAGACCCCGTGAGGTGCGCAAGGTGGATGACCACGGGCACACATTCACATGCAGACAAAGCAGGCGAACACTGGCAAGATAGACTATGCAACCCAGGGACCCAGCGCCGGGAAATAAAGCCTAAAAGCACCGCTTGAAAATACTTGTTGGGGCTGAGGTGACAGGAGAGACTCCCAGCCCCACAGAGGGGAATGAAATCAGAGAAAGAGCGGAGCAAGCACCATTGTTCCCTCTTGGACCCTGCCCCCACATACAGCATCACAACTCTTCGACTGGTTGCCCTGATCTGGTGAACACCTAAGGCTCCGCCACCCACTACATAACAGGCCTGAACAAAGAAAAAAAAAAAGAAAGAAAAACAGTGGCTCAAACAAAAGAACAAATCAAACCACCAGAGCCAATTAGTCTAAGCAACCACAGAGATAGCCAACCTATCAGATGCATAGTTCAAAACACTGGTGATCAGAATGCTCACAGAATTGGTTGATTTTGGTTGCAAATTAAATGAAAAAATGAAGGCTATGCTAAGTGAAATGAAGGAAAATGCACAGGGAACCAATAGTGATGGGAAGAAAACTGGGACACAAATCAATGGTATGGACCGGAAGGAAGAAATAAACAAAAAAATAGAAAAGAATGGAGAAACAAGAATTCAAAAAATGAGGAGAGGCTTAGGAATCTCCAGGACATCTTTAAACGTTCCAACATCCGAATTATAGGGGTACCAGAAGGGGAAGAGGAAGAACAGCAAGTGGAAAAATTATTTGAACAAATAATACAGGAGAACTTCCCCAATCTGGCAAAGGAAAGAGACTTCCAGGAAGCTCAGAGAGTCCCAAAGAAGTTGGACCCAAGGAGGAACACACCAAGGCACATCATAATTACATTAGCCAAGATTAAAATGAAGGAGAGAATTCTAGAAACAGCAAGAGATAAGTGGACAGTCACCTGAAAAGGAGTTCCTATCAGATGTCAGCTGATTTCTCAAAAGAGACACCTTCCAGGCAAGAACGGGCTGGAAAGAAGTATTCCAAATCATGAAAGGCAAGGACTTACATCCAAGATTGCTCTATCCAGCAAAGCTGTCATTTAGAATGGAAGGGAAGATAAAGCACTTCTCAGCTAAGGTCAAGTTCAAGGAGTTCATCATCACCAAGCCCTTATTATAGGAAATGTTAAAGGGACTTATCTAAGAAAAAGAAGATAAAAAATATGAAGAGGAAAAAGACAGCAAACTCACAGATATTAACGACCACACCTAAAACAAAAGCAAACTAAGCAAACAGAACAGGAAGAGAACCACAGAAATGGAGATCACATGGAGGGTTAGTAACAGAGGAGTGGGAGGAGGAGAGAGGGGGGAAAAGGTGCAGAGAATAAGTAGCATAGACAGTAGAGTGAAAATAGACAGGGGGAAGGCAAGAATAGTGTGGGAAATGTAGAAGCTAAAGAACTTATGACACACGGACAGGAACTATAGGTGGAGAATGGAGGTGGGAGGGGGTATGCAAGGTGGAGGGGAGTGAGGGGGGAAAATGGGACAAGTATAATAGCATAATCGATAAAATATATTTTGAAAGAAGGGGGAATGTCAAAAGAGATTAACTGGTATAGGGGTGTGAGGATTATAGAATATTTGACACTTAAGTCATGTGCATGTCTTTTCAAGAATCAAAACCATATTTAAAAAATTACAATTAGTATAGTCTCTAAAATGTATAGAAAATACATATTAAGGTTTATTTCCTACTGCCATTTCCCAGCTACATGAAGATTCCATCTAATAAAAAGTGTTTTCTTATTCTGACTTAAGGAATCTTGTCATTTGAAGCAAACACTATCCCAATTAATACAGCTGTAAGGCAATGAATGTGCTGTTCAGTTTCCTGCTCTGAGTAATCCCCCCGGTGGCCAAAATACATAGCCCACCTGTTTCAACCTCTTTCCTGGGCAACGTGAGCCTTGATAGACTGGCATCCAGAGAGATAATCAGACCACTCCTTTCTTTCAGATCAATCTCATTACCCTCCCAACGTTGCTCTCTTCAGTGGCCCACCCCTTACAGTGGGTGTGCCTACACATTCACCATCATTGTTGATTGTTCCTAGTTTCTCCACTCAGAAGGTAATATCATTTACAGCATGGCAACAGCGAGAACCCACAGAACCCAATCATCAAATGTTTCTCAATTTTAAATAAACAAAGGCTTTTCTAATTGCAAATGCTTCAATCTGGAGTATATCAGAGTAGGTTCCAAACATTTTTTTTTTTTTTTACCCTTCTTGATTACAGAACTCCTGTAAAAAGAAATGTAAAGCAATCTGCAGTATTTAAAAAAAAGAAAAGAGCTATTCTGAGACAGGAGCAGAGAGCTGGTGCCATTGTCACTTGCACACATCCAAATGCATAATTCAAACCAATTACACTTAACTAGATGTCCTTCTCCATTCAAACCTTACCTTCCTTCAGGAGTACAGAAGATGACAAAAACTGATTTCAAATACCATATTCTCCGTTACCTCCTGTCCCCCAGTGAAAAATGACCTTTTAGTATCCCTGCCTCTACACTTCAGTTAATAATCTATTCCACTGTAATTTCTACCGTTGATTTGATTTTCTCAGTTAAATGTTCAACAAACTAAAAGGCATATAAGTTTTTTAAAGGCATTGTATTTCAAAACCCTTCTCCATCCTCACTTCTTGGTGGGCAGAGTAAAAACCCAGAATAATGTGTAAAGACCAGCATTTAGGACATACCCTAAGCAATCATTGAAAATTATTTTCATATCTATTCTGAGAAGTCATAAGCTGTGGACCAATTACCAAACTTAAAAATAATCATCCTTGTTCTTGATTCTACTTTAGCAAAGAACGCTTTCATTAAGATTAGGAACATAGTCCTGAAAAAGCACAGTATACTTTACATTTTTTCAGACCACTTGGTATTACTCTGTCTGACAACAATTCTTCCCCCAACTGTATTTTCAATGTAGGCATCATCAACTAACATTCTGAAATTCCGCACATTCACTGAAGTAACTATCCAAACAGCCTTGTTTTCCTTAGGGGATTTCATGATGCTTATACTTGATTCATGAAACTTGTATATAATCTCAGCTTTTAAAAAAGAGGATTAATAGGCTTATTCTCATTAAAGCAACTAGGGAAGTGTCTCACAAAATGGCTTGTATTTCAAGATAAATGGGAATTCAATTAAGTGAGTAAACCAAAATTCTCACCTGCATAAGGATATCCACCTTCCTATTACTTGCTGAGGCCATGAAGCAACCAGTTCTAGGTCTTCAAAATCACTGACGACATAAAGAAGATTCTCAAATCTAATAAGTCTTGAAGATACCACTGTTCCTTCCCTAAACCAGTCTTGCTCTTTTTCTTCACCTATTCACTATCAGACTAGAATGACTCAAAACCCTGACTGACTATCCATTCTCAGAAGAATAAACTCCAACTCCTTAACTAGGCAATCTTTCCGTCCTTATCTCTGAGGGGAAAAAAAAAAGTACCAACAACCTAACTAAATTAGATTGAGAGTTCCCCAAACACCACACTTTCCTTTCCTTTGCACAACCTGGTCTATCTGCTCCTCACACTCAGCTTTCCATCTGTATCCTCAGAAGCTTTACCTGTACCTTCAGGTCTATTTCAAATGCTGCCTTCTCCATAAAGTGCCCACACCACACACAACCTGACCCCAAGCCTAACAGGTCGTATACATTTATTTCGTACTCCTTGAGACCACTTTGTCTACCTGTCTTATTCTCCACCTATTTAATAGGTCCAAAGCACTGCCTATTGATTAGCTTTATAAACAGTAGGTAAAACTTTCATTTTACTACAACAGGCATCTACCAATTTTGGGAGCTGATACAGGATGGTTCTCAGTCTTGGTGACATATTAGAATCACCTGGAAAGCTTTTCTTTAAAAATACACATGCTATCCCTTCCTCAAATTAAGTCCAAATTTCTGAATAAGCTAGGTAGGTGATTCTTATTTACTTTCAAGATTGTGAATTACTGGAGAGTGAAAAAGTACCACCAGAACTGAGAAATCTGTATTTTCATTTCGCCGCCAGAACAAGCCATTTCCCACTCTGTTTAAGGCCCTGATGACTTGCCAAACTACCAACATAGCTTCCCAACTGGTTTCCTTACCTCCACCCTCTTCTCTCCCTAATCTTTTCCTATTCCAACCATCCTACAAGTAGTTATTAGAATTAACATTAAATGGTTTTCATAATGTGACCACCTAACCCACTCTTATCCCCTTAAAAACCTATTACTTTCCCTTTTCCACCACCTCAAAACTAAAATAAATTTATGTTGATGAGGATATGAGAAAATGGTTACAACATACAATGTTAATGAGTATGCTGAATGGTGAGCTGGTACTGAAAAGGCTACAGGTCATCAAAATATAGCATGCACAGACATACGGAATACATAAAAACATATACAGGGTTCGGCAAAAGTAGGTTTACAGTTGTTCACAAATAATACAACAATTAATTAATAATAATACAAGAGTAAACTGTGTTTTGCCTACTCACAACTGCAAACCTCTTGCTCTACCCTGTATACTCACACTCAAAAACACACTTTTACCCAGTAACTCCACTTCCAGAAATTCAACCAAAGGAAATAACCTGACAAATGAGCAAAGATGTGTGCAAGTTTAATGCTCACTGCAGCACTTAGAATTGTGAAAAATTAAAGAGAATTTAGATATCCATCAATATAAAATGGGTTAGATAAATTATGATTCAGCCACGCAGGTGAATTTTATAGTCATTAAAAGTAATGGAATTAACCTTACATATGGACATGCAAAACCTACAGTGGTTTAGGTTTTAGAAAGGCAAATTAAGAGGAAAACTGGAAAATCTAAATCACATGGAAATTAATGCACTCTGAAACATAACCAAGGGGTCAAAGACAAAGATACAATGGAAATTAGAAAAGACATAGAGACAAATGAAAACAAAATATGAAACATACTTCACAAATACCAAAATTTAAGGAATGCAGCAAAAAGAATGCTAGAAGAAAGTTTATAGCTATAAACTTTAAAAAAAAGATCTCAAATTAAAAATCTAATTTTATACCTCAAGGATGTAGAAAAAGAATAAACTGAATCTAAAACTAGCACTCTTTAGTGATGATAACACTGAGCAAAGCAGAAGTAGAAGAAACTACCTCAATATAACAAAAGCCATATATGGAAAGCTGACAGCTAACATCACACTCAATGGTGAAAGAGTGAAAGCTTTTCCTTTTAAGACCAGGAACTAGGAAATGAGGCCTGCTCTCATCACTTCTATTCAACATGTCATTGGTAGTGTTACTCAGAGCAATTAGGCGAGAAAAAATAAAAGGAAAAATAAAATTTTCCTGGTTCACAGATGACATGATCTTATATGTAGAAAATTCTAAAGATTCTAAAGTAAAAAACAGCTAGAATCAACAAAATCAGTAAAGCTGCAGGACACAAAATCAACACACAAAAATGGATTTTTTTTCTGTGTATAAACAATGAAAAAGGAAATTAGGAAAACAATTCTATCAACAATAGCATCAAGAAGAATAAAATACATAGAAATAAATCTAACAAAGGAGGTGAGACTTGTACACTTAAAATTACAAAACATTCCTCAAAGAAATTAAGACACAAATAAATGGAAAGATGTCCCATGTTTATGGACTGAACGACTAAATATTATGAAGATGTCAATACTACTTAAAGCAACCTACAGATTCAACACAATCCCTATCAACATCCTAAAGACACTTTTTTGCAGACATTGAAAAAAAATCATCCTAAAATTCATATGGAATCTTAAGGGACTCCAAACCACCAAAATAATTTTGAAAAATAACAAAGTTGGAAGACTGACACTTCTTGATTTCAAAACATATCATAAAGCTACAATAATCAAAACAGTGTGGTGCCATAAAGACATATATAGCATAATAGAATAGAATGGAGTCTAGACATAAACCCTCATGTATATTCAAATGATCTTTGACAAGGGTGTCAAGACCACTCAATGAGGAAAGGACACTATTTCAACAAACAGTGCTCCAAAAACTGATATCCACATGTGAAAAAATAACATTAGACCCTTATCTTACAAAAAAAATAACTCTAAATGAATTAAAGACCTAAATACCAGGCTCAAAAGTATAAAACTCCTAGAAGAAAATATAGGGGGAAAGCTTCATGGCATTGGATATGGCAATAATTTCTAGCATATGACACCAAAAGAACAGGGAATAAATACAAAAGTAGGTAGGTGGTACCACATCAAACTTTAAGACTTTTGTTCATCAAAGGACATAATCAACAGGGAAGTGGCAACCTGTGGAATGAAAAAAACTTTGCAAATCATATATCTGACAAGGGGTCAATATCCAGCACATACAAAGGCTCCTATACTAAGAAAAAAAATAAAATAACCCGATTAAAATATGCGCAAAGGAATTGAACAGACATTTCTCCAAAAATGATATACAAATGGCAAACAAGCATATGAAAGGTACTCAGCATCACTAATCATCAGAGAAATACAAATCAAAACCATAATGAGATATTGTATCACACCCACTAAGATGTCTACTATAAAAAAAAAAACAACAACTCTGAAAATAACAAGCATTGGTGGGGATCTGGACAAGTTGTAACCCTTATCCACTGTTGGTGAGATTGTAAACCCCCAAGTAAACTGTACTGGGATGGAGCAATGCTATAAAAAACAGTATAATGGTTCCTCAAAAAATTAAAAATACTATAACTACTAAATGACCTAGAAATCCCACCTCTGGATCTTTATCCAAGTGTAAAGGCAACGTCAGAGAGGTGCTGGCACAGCCATGTTCACAGCAGCGCTGTTCACACACCAAGAGGTGGACGCAAGCCAAGAGTAAATCAAAGGATAAAGTGATAAACAAAATGTGCTATACCCGTATTTTTCCAACCATAAGATGGTTTTAGAGGAGGAAAATAGGAAAAAAAACTTTTGAAGCAAAAAGTGTGATAAAATATTTAATAACATATATAACATAGTATTTCACCAATGTAAATGTAAACAGACTTCAACAGCAGCATTAACAACCACGGGGGGGGTGCGTCTTGTAGTTCGAAAAATTGTGTGTGCACGTGCGTGTACACACACTATGGAATAATCTTCAGCCTTAAAAATGAGGGAAATCCTGTCAAACACTACAACATGCATGAACCTTGAGGACATTAAGTGTAATCAGTCAGTCACAAAAGAACAACTACTGTGATTCCACTTCCGTGACATACCTAAAATCGTAGAATTCATAGATGCACAAAATGGAATAGTGACTATAGTCTGTAGGACTGGCAGGAGGGAGCAAAGGAACATTGTTTAATGAGTACAGAGTTCCAGTTCTGCAGGATGAAAAAGTCCTGGAGAACTATTCCACAACAAAGTATACTTAACATCGTTGAAGTATACACTTAAAATTAGTTAAAACAGTGAAGTTTACATGTGTTTTTTTTTTTCAACAATACGAAAAAATACACACATTTTTTTAAAAAATGTAAGTTACAGGGTTCTGGCCAAGATTGAAGCATAGGTAGAAACCCTTCACTTCCTCACACAACCAAGAGGATAACAACCAATCTAAAATCAATGAACAACCGGAAGTGTCAGAAAATCAAACTGCATGGAACTCAGACAACCAAGGAATCAAAGAAAAATCAACCATAACAACCAAATTGGTGAGGCTGCAGACCAGGCAGGCCGGGCTGACATAAGGGGAAACTGAGACTCAGAGGTGACTACGGACTGCTATGGTTGCTGAGGTGGGAGAAACTCCTAGTCTCACAGGAGAATCTATTGGAAAGTGCACTAGGGAGGAGCAAGTGAGCTTCACTGTTCCCTCTCTGGCACCTCCCCCACAGCACAGCAAGTAGGGTTGCCCTGCTCATGTGAATACCTCAGGCCCCGCCCCTTACAACTTATCAGGGGCACCAAGACAAAGAAATATGGCCCAAATGAAAGAACAGGGAAAACCTCAGAAAGAGAACTAAGGGATGAGGAGACAGCCAACCTATCTGATGGAGAATTCAAAGCCCTGGTAGTCAAAATGCTCACAGATCTGATTGAGCTTGGTCAAAAAATGAAAAAACAAATGAAAGATACCCAAAATGAAACAAAGCAAAATATTCAGGGAATCAACAGTGACAGGAAGGAAACCAGGACTCAAAACAACAATTTGGAATAAAAGGAAAAACTAAACATCCAGCTGGAACAGAATGAAGAAACAAGAATTCAAAAAAGTGAAGAGAGACTTACAAACCTCTGGGACAGGCTGGAACATTCCAATATCCAAATTATAGAGGTGTCAGAAGGAGAAGAGGAAGAGCGAGAAGTGGAAAAGTTATTTGAAAAAATAATGAAAGAAAACTTCCCCAATCTGGCAAAGGAAACAGACTTCCAGGAAGCCCAGAGAGTCCCAAAGAAGTTGGACCCAAGGAGGAACACACCAAGGCACATCGTAATTACATTAATGAAGGTCAAAGATAAGGAGAGAATCTTAAAAGCAGCAAGAGAAAAGGAGATATTTACCTACAAAGGAGTTCCCATTAGACCATCAGCTGGTTTCTCAAAAGAAACCTTACAGGCAAGAAGGGGCTGGAAAGAAGTGTTTGAAGTCATGAAAGGCAAGGACCTACATCCAAGATTACTCTATCCAGAAAAGCGTTCATTTAGAATGGAAGGGCAGATAAAGTGCTTCTCAGATAAGGTCAAGTTAAAGGAGTTCATAAGGGACGTATCTAAGAAAAAGATAAAAAATATGAACAGTAAAATGACAACAAACTCTTAACTACCAACAAATGAATCTAAAAGAAAAGAAAACAAAAACTAAGCAAACAATAGAACAGGAAGAGAATCAGAAATGGACATCACATGGAGGGGTTTCAGTGGGGAGGGGGAAGGGAGGAATGGGGGAAAGGTACAAGGAAGAAGATGCATAATTAGTAGGCATAAAATAGATGGGGAGAGAGAAAAAATGGTATAGGAAACAGAGGACTCAAAGAACTCATATGTACAATCCATGGACATGAACCAAGGTAAGGGGAATGCTGGAGGGTTGGGAGGGCAGGGCGGTGGGGGAATAAAGGGGGAAAACTGGGAAAACTGTAATAGGATAATCAATAAAAAAATACTTAAAAATAAAAAATAAAATAAATAAAAATAAAAATGTAAGTTATAAAATTGTATAGCTGCACCTGAAACTAATACAATTATGATACCGAATGTAACATGAAATTGAAAAATAAAATTGAGATATATATTTTAAAAAACTGAACAGCTTATAAAATATAAAGCAATAATACCATTTTTGTTTTGAAAAATAAAAACAACAGCTAACATTTAGGCGTGCACTACTACTTGTGTACTACTATCACGCCAAGTATGTGATTTAGGCACTTGCTATGTGTTAACAATGTTATTCCTCACAACTACTTTAAGAGGTAGGTACTATTATTACTATTGCATTTTACAGATAAGAAAGCTAAGACCTCAGACAGATTGATTAACATGCCCCCAAAACACACAGCTAATTAATGGCACGTTTTAAATGCAGGCCTTCTTCAGACAGTATCTATGCTCTTAACCTCCATATAATATATACATAGAAGCAAGGAAAGATAATAAACCAAACTGCTAACATTCTCTTAGGATATGATCATGATGGAGCTTTCACTTTATATGCTTCTCCTTTAAATTTACATAAAGATCATGCACTGCTTTTTACAATGAAAAAGAAAATATTTACATTTTGGAAAAAAAAAACTCAGTGGGACAGCAAGGTCTCTACCCCTACAACCATTTTATTTCCTTACACAGTGTGTCTGTATTTGCACTCTTCGCTGCAGTAAAGCTAACCTAACTGTGTAACACACACGCCTCAGTTTGCTGTCCCCACAAACACATCCTTTCTGTGGACAGCATGTCCTCTCCTTCACCCTAATGCAGACCTTTTTATCTTTTATACCATTTGTCAGCAATTTCGTATGCTGCTTTGAAAGCTGTGCCTTAGTGGTTTTATTTGTCCTCTGGAGATATCAGCAAAGTTCCTTGAAGATGTCACTACCCTTTCTCCCAGAGCAAGGACACTCCAGTAGCATGGAGCATACATACCATCTAGATTTATAAAGACATTCCTACCAGAAACAAGGGCTCCTTGGAAACAGGACTGATTCCAAACCTGAAATATGGAAATTGCAAGGTAAACCTAATTAGTCTTGTGCCAGAAAGCCAAGAAGCAATGAGAGACTAATGGAGGAGGGTCAAAAGGATACAGAAGCCACTATGGTTGATGATAAACAACATAAAAAATGGGACTGTAATTGATTTTAATATTTAATAAAGGAAAAATGTACAAACGTTCCTAAACAGAAAAGTGAGAAAACAACTTTGGTACCCCACAATGAAATAATTATCAAGCAAAGATCACCATGGATACTAAAACAACTAGGAGATTGTTGGGGAAATGCGTATTCTCATAATACCAAAGTATCATCCCACAGATTACATGGTAATTGTAAAGTGAAAAATATATGTTTTCAACAGTGATCTGGTAGCACCTCCTGTGATCAAGTTTAGTACCACTGGACACCCAAGCATTCTGTGCCTCCTTAAGGTGATATAATATGAAATACACAGCATTGCCCATGAGTCTTCTGGTCAAGTGAATCTTGACAGAATCTAGTTAGGTCTTTGGACCGAATTTCTGGCTTACAGAAAATACAGGTGATGAAAGAACAACTTAAAGACACCATGAGGAGCCCTGACCTGTGTGGCTCGGCTGGGCATTGTACCACAGAGCAAAACGTCCCTAGTTCAGTTTCTAGTCAGGGCACACGCCTGGGTTGTGGGTTACATGGCCAGTCGCGGCATGTGCAACAGGTGACCAATTGATGTTTTCCCTCGCACTGATGTAAACCTCCTTCTCTTTCTCCCTCCCTTCCCCTCTCTCTAAACATAAATAAATAAAATCTAAAAAAAAAAAAAAAAAAAGACAGTATGAGCAAATAATAATTGAAAATGTATGACATCATACAAGACGACTGACTAGTCTCTTCAAAACATGAGCATCATGAAAATAAAGATGAGAAGACTGTTAAAATTTAAGAGAGCCTAAGATGATTTAAGAGAGACTAAGACACAACAACCAAATGCTATTCATGATCTTTGGTAGAATCTTGATTCCAAAAAATAACAAACAAACAAACAAACCCCCCAAACAATAATACAGCTATTAAAGATACTTGGCAGATGATTGAAAAAGTTAAATAGGACCAATGGATTAATTTTCTTAAATGTAATCATGGTATTGGTTAAGAAGAATGTCTTTTTCATTAAAAGGGGCATGGTGAATATTTAAGAGGTGTGGTTATGCTAACTGTGCCTATTCCCAAATGTTTTAATAAACCCATATACAAAAACAATACACATAAGCACACATAAACAAAGCAAATAAAGCAATGTTAATTTAGGTGATGGGTATACTGTGATTAGTAATAATAGTCTTCTTTAAACTTTTCTGTTTAAAATTTTTTCACAATAAATATCTAGGGAAATTCAATAAAGTTGTAAAATAATCAAAGGGAAAAAAATGCCTTGTCTATAACTTTAACTTAGCACCTCCTCGTCATTTATCTTTTTAAAATATTTCCTATAAGTACAAGTAACCATAGGACCCTTGAGACCCTTACATTTTTTTAAGTTTACAGATATGAAAATAACCCAATGTTTTTCAAAAGTAACACAGAAGACCAGACTGGCAAAAATCAGTATTTCTGCTAATATGGGATGTGGAACAATAAAAAGTTTCTGATGATGGGAGTATAAGTATAATCATACTGGAAAGCAATCTGGCATCATCAAAATAAAGCTGAATGCATATATCCTATGACCTAAAATTTTTCTCCTAGGGGTATACCCAAGAGAAACTCTTGCATGCAAACACCAGGAGTTAGGCACAAGAACACTGAGAGCAGCATTGTTTATAATAGCAAAAACCTGAAACAACCCAAATTTACATTAACAAAGGGATGGATAAATTCATTGGAATACCATACAGCAACGAAAATGAATGAAGCTTTGTGTAATGTGGATAAATCTCAAGAACATAATGTTAAACAAAAAAAGAAGTTGCTGAAGAATACTTCCAGTGATTTCATTTATAAATATTTCAAAAACATCAGGACTAAACAATGTACTATCTAGGAAACTAAACCTATGGAAAAACAAATGTATAATAAACACAAAATTCATAATAAGGAAGTACCTACCTCAGGGTGAGGGACACATAGGGCCTTCTGTTGTACTATTTTACTAGTCATATTATTTTTAATAAGTTGAGTGGTAAGTACAGGCATTTACTGTACTTTGTGTCTACTGTATTATTATGGATGATATATTAGCTTTTTATTCTTAATCAATATTTAATAAAGACAATTTAGTAAAAAAAAAATTACATATAAATCCTGACTTTAAGGTACTTAAAACCTCAATTCAGAATTGAAATAGTCTAACCCATCACTAATATCAATTAGTGAAATAATCAGAAATAAAATAAATTCCATTTGGGAAAAAAAGTCACACAATATTCAAGGGGGGAAAAAACTCTGCCATGTTGAAAACCTTACATTTATCTATTTTACTGAATGATTTGTGTTCATAACTTAATGAATAAGATAGGCTTAATCTTCAAAATCTGATGCAAAGGGTTGTCCCTTTGCACCTTTATCAAGACAGAATCATTAAATTCAACTTCACAATATGGAGAAATCTCTGTTGCCTCCCACTTTAGATGATAAGGAAATTGCCAAAGCTATAATTTCACTTATCATTTATACCCTACCCACTCTTCAAAGACATGGGCTTATGACCCAGGAAAATGCCACACACTAGCAGATACTAGCTGACAGGGTTCTTGGGAATGCTATTCAACAGGCTTGGCACATCTCTGGTATATTTTGGAGCAGTCCCTACTGAACTTTGCAACAAAAAAAATAAGCTTCTGGAGACAAAAAGGAGAGAGAACTTTATAAAAAATTATATTTCATTGATTATGCTACTACAGTTGCCTCAATTTTTCCTCCATTGCCACCTCCACCCAGCAACTCCAGCTCCCTCCAGTAATCCTCCCACCATCATTCATGTCCATGGGTTGCATGTTTAAGTTCTCTGGCTACTCCTTTTCCTATACTGTACTTTACATCCCCATGATTATTCTGTAATTACCCATTTGTACTTCTTAATCTACTCACCTCTTCAACATTCCCCCACATATCCCTCCCATCAGGCAACCATCAAAACTCTCTCTGTATCCATGATTCTGTCTCTGTTCTTGTTTAGCTTTTTACATTCAATTGTTGATAAATACGTATTTATTACCATTTTATTATTCATAGTTTTGATTTTCTTTTTCTTACATAAGTCCCTTTCACATTTTATATAATAATGGTTTGGTGATGATGAACTCCTTTAGCTTTTTCTTATCTGGAAAGCTCTTCCTGCCCTCTGATTCTAAATGATAGCTTTGCTGGGTATAGCAATCTTAGGTGTAGGTCTCTACTTTTCATGACTTTGAATATGTCTTGCCAATCCCTTCTAGCCTGCAAAATTTCCTTTTGAGAAATCAGCCAACAATCTTATGGGAATTCCCCTATAGGTATCTAACCACTTTTCTCCTGCAGCTTTTAAGATTCTCTCTCTTACCTTTGGCATTTCAATTACGTTGTGTGGTCCTCTTTGCAACCATCTTGTTTGGGACTCTGTATGCTTCCTGGACTTGCATGTCTATTTCCTTCACCAAATTATGGAAGTTTTCCTTCATTATTTTTCAAATAGATTTCCAATTTCATGCTCTTTATCTTCTCCTGGAATCCCTATGAGGTGAATGTTGGAACAACTGAAGTTGTCACAGAGGCTGCTTACAATATTCTCATTTTTTCGGATTCTTTTTCTTCTTGTTGCTCTAATTGGTTTTTTATTTCCTTATATTCCACATGCTGATTTTCTCAGCTTCATCCACTCTACTGCTGTTTTCCTATAAATTGTTTTTTTTTTTTTCAATTAGCGTACCCTTTATTTCTGACTGTATCTTTTTTACGCTGTTGAGGTCCTCACTAAGTTCCTTGACATCCTTATAACTAGTGTTTTGAACTGCATCTGATAGATTGCTTATCTCCATTTTGTTTAGTTCTTTTTCTGGAGTTTTGATCTACTTCATTTGGGCCATGTTTCTTTGTCTCCTCATTTTGGCAGGCTCCCTGTGTGTGTTTCTACGTATTAGGTAGAACTGCTATGACTCTGTCTCAGTAGTGTGGCCTTATGTACTAGGTGCCCTATAGGGTCCAGTGACACAGCCTCCCCTATCACCCAAGCTTGGTATTCAAGGTACGCTCTCCTTGTGGCCTGAGTCCAGGCTTCTCTTGTAGTTGAGCCTTAATTGCTGTTGGCAGATCAGTGGGAGGGATTTACCCAGGCCACAAGCAGGCCAGTCGACTGCAGGGACTGGTTGTGAACACTGACCATCGAGCTCCACCCTTCATGGTGGATCAGCTGTGGGGGCAGGGTGGTGGCGCTCCAATGTGGTCTGTAGCTATCCACTGGGTGTGCAGGATCTGGGGTTTTCTGATTTGTGCAGGCCAAGGTTAGCCGCAGCCTGTGTTCTGCCCAAGGCCACTCTGTTTGAGCTACAAAGCAATCTGCAGAGGGCTGCTACTTGTACTGGGCTTGGAGGTTCCCAGGTGAAGCCAAGCTGTGAACCTAGGCTGGTTTCTGCTAGTGCCTGGCCTGGGCCACTTAGCAAGAGGTATGGGGGCTGAGGGCTGGCTGAGGCCTGCTGTTTGAGAGAATTTGGGAAGTTGTGAAGCATGAGCCAAGACCAACCAGCCCTTCATATGGAAAAGCCACTGGCAACAGCTTGAGTGGGCCTGTAAACTGGGTTGCGCAGAACCTCAGGGGATCTACAGGGTGGGGCAAACAGTGTTAGCCAGGTTGATGAAGTCTCAGATATAGCACCTGCCTGCTGACTCTGTGGCTCTGTTGGGGGACAGTTCAGAAAAGGAACCATGGCCTCTGCCCATCTTTCTGTCTGGGAGAAATCTGTCCCCCAGCTCTTGCCTTGATGCCACACACTTCAGTTCCTCCCCATATGCTGCTGGTGCCTTTCAGGCTGCTACCCCAGCGCTGGAGCTCCAAGGGAGTGGGTCTGAGCAAGTCTATGTGCAGGTTCTTTAAGAGGAACTGCTTAGGACTACTGAAGTTTCTTCCACTGACTCAATTCCTGCTGTTTTTTGCAGACAGAAGTTATAGGGATTTATCTTTCTGGCACTGGAACCCCGGGCTGGGTCACCTGGTATTCCTCACTCCTGCAATATCCCTCCCAAATTTTTGTCCACCACACATGGATGTGGAACCAGCCTGTTCTGCGTCTCCATGTTTCCTCTCCTCCTACCAGCCTGGATGGATATGTGGTTTATTTAATTCCATAGTTGTCAGACTTCCATTCACCTTGATTTCTGATGGTTCTGAGTGATAGCTGTTCTATAGTTTAGTTTTAATTCTGGTGTGGTTATGTGAGGAGGTGAGCCATATTTGCCTACACCTCCATCTTGAAACCTTTTCTTGATGGAAAGAACACTTTAACATGAGATGTAACTTCTTTACAAATTCAAGTGTCAATACAATTTCCATCATTCTTGGTACAATATTGAATAGCAGATGTCTAGAGCTTATTCACCTTGCATGACTGAAACCTCATGCTGTTGATCAGTAACTCCCCTCTTCCCCTTCCTGAGCACCAGGAAACCACCATTCCACTCTCTGGTCTATAAATTCGACCATTTTAGATACTTCATATAACTGGAATCATGCAGTATTTGTTTTCTGCGACTAGCTTGTTTCACTAGTATAATGTCCTAAAGTTTCATCCATGTTGTGGCATACTGTAGAATTTCCTTTTTAAAGGCTGAGTAGTATTCCATTTTAACTTTACACCACACTTGGTTTATCCATTCATCTGTCCACAGGCACTTAGGCTGTTTCCAAAACTTAGCTATTGTGAACAGTGGGGTGAGGAGAGAACTTACTTACAATGTGTAATTTGGGGAAAGTTTCCCAAAGTCCTTCTCCTGGGTTCAACTATAGCTGCAAAACACACATGTTGAATAAAGCAGGCCTAACTGGCAAAGTTATATTGAACTGTTCTTTATTCAAAGCCAGACACCAGACTGATACCAATCAAAGAAATCAAAATAAAAAGACATAACTGCTGAACTGGAAGCACTACCTGCCCAAACAGGAATGAGTAAATGTTTCAAGTTAAAATTGTGAGCTAGGGAGAAAGAATACAATTATATTTCTATTTCATTAAAAGTTTAATATGAAGAGAATGCCAATGGTACTGTGTAAAGTACCAGCCTATATACATCTACTAAATAGGTTTGCTATTAATACCAAAGACGATCCCTCATTAATATGGGCATTAACCATGCTATTGCTTCTCCTTCCTAAGATCTACCTGTGTCATGTGTGTCACCCCCCACCAAATTTACCAAGACCAAACTAAAATTTCTGCAAGTATGTCAAACCTGAAAAGGGCTTACCAAAAAAGGGGGGGACTAGAAGTTCTACCCACAAAGTTTATGAACCACATCAGATCATAACTTACTTCCAATGGTCCTTCAATGTCTAAAGTAGTAAATTAAAGACTTGTTCAACTTTTAATTACCTGCCATCCAAATGATGCTTCTTGCTTTTTACAAGTTCAAGTGCAATGTAAGTATATTTCATTCAGAAAACTCCAATATAAGTATTTACATTATAAACATGTCAATAAAAGGAGCTCTCCATTGACCACCAGAGGTCCTCAAACCAACAAAAATCCAATGACTACACTGCGAGAACAACTAGCAGCTTTGGGATGGTTCAATCCTGAGTTCATGTACCAGTCCTACCTTTATCCTGTCCCTGAGTAAATCAAAATGCTTTAAATTTTACACATTTATTGAAGAGCAGTTAAAGAGCAGGTAAAAAAGTGAAAGTAAATTAAATTCAACCACAGGTAATTAAATAAAGGACTACATATACAACACAGTTTACTATTCAGCAATTACAAAGAATAATGTAAATGTAGCTGTAACAGACATTTTTAACATATTGGTTAAGACACAGGGGTGACCAAATACCCTAGGATTATGTACATTATGGTTCCATTTTTGTTAAAATATATACAAGTATATGCACATTAATGCATATAAACTATATAAATGTTTGTAAAAATACACTTCAAAAATTTCACAGAAATTATCACTGGGTAACTTTTCACTTGTATTTTCTAATTTTTCTACAATAAACATATTAGTAGAGTTAATTTTGTTTAAAAATCACCTCTATACCTTCATTCTACCTTTTGCTTAAAGAAGCTACAACAGTTGTACCCAATCATTTAACTTAAAGCAATATCTAAGGATGGTGAGTAATATGAGAAATTTAAAGAAAGTCCCCATAATAAAAATGCATAACATGGTTAATATCTCCAAGGATGGTAAAGATGAGTTTCAGAAACACTCTGCATTGTCAGAAACTTTGTTACTGAAGGAAAAAAAAAAAAAAAGAGTTTCAGCGCTGACCGGTGTGGCTCAGTTAGTTAGTTGAGCACTGCCCCACAAACCAAAAGGTCATCTGTTCAGTTCCCTGTCAGGGCACATGCCTGGGATGTAGGTTCGGTCCCTGGCTGGGGTGCATACAAAAGGCAACTGATCAATGTTTCTCTCTCACGTCAATGTTTCTCTACCTCTCTTTCTTCCTCTCTCTAAATATAAATAATTTAAAAAAAAGAATATTTTTTAAAAAGTTTCAGAGGGTAGGGTTGCATTTCAAAGATGCTACATATTAGAAGGGCAATTCCTCCTACAAGATGCCCAGCCACTCGCTTTCTTCCTGCACACCTAATTAATCATCTTACCATGCCACTGTTTCTTTGAAAGAGCCTATTGCAAGAATTTGTTTAAAATTTTCATAATAAATAATACTTCTTAAATACTTTTAAGCCTTCCTTATAAGTAACTGTAATAGCATCAGACATGAAGCTATATGCATTAAAAAACCATTTACTGAACACTGTGCTAGGTACTTTGCATGCTCTCTCTTACTCACCTTCCTCTCAACTCCACGAAGAGAGTGCACCATTAGCCCTCTCTCACCAAATTAGGACACAAATTGCCCATGGACACGGAAGCAATGATTTAAACCCAGGTCAGACTCCAAACCCAGTCTCCTTCTTACACTAACTACATTACTACCCTTTAAGTTCTCATGCCTTATTACTCAGGTTCTTCCCAGCTGATCCTTTAACTCAAGACACCATAGCATCTGCTTTGGGCTGTAAACTAAAGGTTTTATTCATGTATTAATGCTCCATCATTTCTTTCTCAAGCCCATCGACTTCTTTTCTTTATTTCACGAACTAAGTGCCTTGCCTAGTGTGTGCAAGGCACTCAGAGGAATACAAAAATTAGTGAAGCACAGCATCCATCTTCAAAAAATTGTTATAAACTCCTAGAGACTAGGACTAAACTACTAATCCATTAAAATTAGTAAACTACTATTAAATAAGGATAAATACTTCCATAAAAAAATCATTGAAAATTCAGGAACCCCTAAAAACCTAAACTGTCAAGTAAAATGGGTTTCACTCATTTAAAGGACCAAACTTTTATTAAGATTAAGCATCTTAGATAAAAATATTTCTACCTTCTTAAACATAAAACACATTATAACAATAAAAAGAGCTAATATTGATTAAATTTACTGATGTACTACATGTTTTACATATACTTAGTATTTAGTCTTCACCAAAACCCTGAGGTAAGTACTATTAATGGCCCCATTTTAAAAGCATGTAATGGAAAACAGAGAGGTTAATTTATTTGCCCACAAGGTATTAAATGATGGAGTCATGATTCAAACGCAGCAGTCTACTTCTCTATTTTGATACATTTATTCATTCATTCAAGCACTTATTCTCAATTTTAAAAAATGTGTCAAGGAACTTAATAAAGACCTCACCAAACAAGATATATGGATGGCAAATAAGCATAGAAAAGATGCCTCACGTCATCTGTGAGCAGGGAAATGCAAATTAAAACAATGAGATACCACTACACACCTGAAACAATGGCCAAAATCTGGAACACTGACAAGACAAAGTTCAGGTAAGGATGTTGAGCAACCGATACTCCCATTCGTTGCCATGGGAATGCAAAATGTTACAGTGTGTTTTCTTATAGAACTAAATATACTCTTATCATATAATTTGGCATTCGTGCTACTTGGTATTTACTCAGAGGAGTTGAAAACTGTATGGTCACACAAAAACCTGCACACAGATGTTTATAGCAGCTTTATCATAATTTCCAAAACTTAAAGCAACTAAGATGTCCTACAGTAGGTGAATGGATAAATAAACTGCAACATACCCAGACGGTGGAATATTATTTAGCTTTTAAAAGAAATGAGCTATCAAGCCATGAAAAGTCATGGAAGAATCTTAAATGCATACTGCTAAGTGAATGAAAGTAACTTAAGGAGGCTATATACGCTGTAATTCCAACTATAACACACTCTGGAAAATCAAAACTATGGAGACTATAAAAAAAATCACTTGTTGCCAGGGGTTGGAAGGGACGGGAGGGTGAAAGAATGAACCAGCAGAGCCCAGAGGATTTTTAGGGCAGTGAAAATACTATGTATGATATTATAATGGATATTTCATTATTCATGTGTCCAAGCCTTCATATTATACAGCATTAACAATGAACACTAGCCCTGGCTGGTGTGGCCCAGTGGATTGAATGCTGGCCTGCAAACCAAAGGGCACCAGTTAGACTCCCCATCAGGGCACATGTGTGGATTGTGGGCCAGGTCCCCGGTAGAGGGTGCAAAAGAGACAACCACACGTTGATGTTTCCCTCCCTCTCTCCCTCCCTTTCCTTCTGTCTAAAAATAAATAAAATCTTTATTGAAAAAAAAAAAAGGAGAATGAACCCTAACCCTGGCCAGGTGACTCGGTTGGAACATTGTCCTAATACACTAAGGCTGTGGGTTCAATCCCTAGTCAGGGTGCATGCAAGAATCAACCAATGAACACATGTAATAAGTGGGGCAACAACTCAATATTCCTCTCTCCCTTAATCTGTCTCTCATTTGAGTCAATAAATAAAAAATAAATAAATAAAGGAATGAACTCTATGGCACACTACAGATCTGGAGTGGTTATATGTCAATGTAGGTTCATCCTTGGTAAAAAGTGTACCAATGTGGTGAGTGATATTAATAATGGAAGAGGTTATTCATGTTTGGGGACAAGGAATATGAGAAATTTCTGTAGCTTCCTCTCAGTTTTACTGTAAACCAAATACTAAAAATATTAGTAAAAAAATACGTTTACCTTAAAGAAAAATCAGCTTTCAAAATTTTTACCAAAATACAAATTTCACCATCCTGCATTTTTTTTTTAAAGAAAAAAAAAAAAAAGAAAGAAACTAAGGAAAGATCCCATGTCAGTGGTAATGCGAAATGCCCTTCAGCCAGCATTTCCAGACTCAGTTATGCTGTGTCACTTCTTGACATCATGAAAAGACCAACCTGTCAACTTGTTAGGCACTCTACAGAAGGTATATCAATGAGTCTGTGCTCACCTCTGAGATTTTCTTTATTTTGCTGGAATTTAAATTCCTAAGTCAAAATAGTGACATTGATAATGTTTTTCATAGCCTTCAGTTGTTTTCAATAGATGTACCTATTAACACACACTAAAAAAATGTACTGCCTACCTAGTGCATACAGAACACTGTGTTGAAAAATGACAATAGGGCAGTGAAGAAGATAACTTTATTCATGGAGTTCACCTCAATCAGAAATTAGAAAACAGAGAAGAAAACAAATAAGATAATTAGACTGTATAAATTCTAAAGGAAATGAACAAGGGGGTGTGACAGAGTAACTGGGAAGGGTCCTTCCATGTTGCTGTTTTGCAGTTTTGTTCTAAGTTTGTTCCCAAAGACAAGCTGGCTAGGCAGCCAGGCTGGGGACCAGAGAATCAAGGAGTAGAGGAAAGACAGACCACTCCTAGTGAAGATGATCAGAAAAGTGGCAATGAGAAGCCCTAGTTTCATCACCGATGTGGAAACTGGCTTAGAAAAAGTTAGTGATTTGACCAAGGTCTCAAGCTGGGACTGAAAGAATAGTTATGATTTCAGAAAACAGGTTATCTGTGGGGTGAAGGAAAGACTGTAAGTCCAGCAAGAGAATAAAGCTGAACTCAGAAAAGGTGCCCCGATTATGGGACTACCACCCTGCAAACAATGGTATAACTATCTGTATGGGTGAAGGGTAAGCATAACCAGACTGTGATATGCTAGAGAAAAGTAACTCCTGTAGAAAAGGTTTGGTTTGGTTGTTGTGTATTTGCATGGTGGGGAACTAGAGCAGGGAAACACATTAAGAGACCACTACAACCGACTTGAAAAATTTTAAAAACTGACCCTAAGAGGTAATAAGAAAGAAGAGAGAGAGTGTAAAAGCAACTTGGGATATGTTTGACTACAGGTGTAGTAATGGACCAGAAATATACCTGCAGAACCTAAAAATCTCCAGTCCTACAATACTGAATAAACCCTGCATGTTTTCACAAATGAGTTGGAAATTTCTAGCAAATCCCCATGAGCCAGTGTCCTTTGTACTGAATACTACCATGCCTAAGAGAATAACCTGTGTTTGGTGAATATGTTTTCATAGTATCGTTTTAAAATCAACAGATAAGTGTCTGTTACATATTATTTCATTTAGCATTACAATCCCCACTGCATTATTCTATTAAAACATAATGAAAACCACATTATTCTATTCAAATGGTATACAATTTCCAAAAGGAAACTGTGGGTTTTCTTGTTTTAAGTCCAGATCCTGTATAGGCCTCAACAAATGAGAATTTGAAAATTATTTTAAAGAAACAAAAGGACTCATACCAGGTTTAGTATGTTGAGTAGTCCCATTGCTATTGTTAGAATGAACAAAACTTCTCAACTTTTTCTAAATCATACTAACAAGTCCAAGGATCATATCCTATCTAAAAACAAGACCTATACAACACAGACTGCTAGGCTCTCTTACAATGGCTTATCAACAAGTGTTTTGACTTACAGATTTTACTTATATGTTTACTTTGCACGCATCTTTATGTATATATATTTAAAATATACTATTTGTATTTATTCTCAAGTATTTTTCATTCCATTCACTGATATTTTTACATACGGCAGTATTATATCGTACTAGTAGCCTTTAAAAATATGCCTTA
Organism: Anoura caudifer; assembly: GCA_004027475.1. Taxonomy (NCBI): domain Eukaryota; kingdom Metazoa; phylum Chordata; class Mammalia; order Chiroptera; family Phyllostomidae; genus Anoura; species Anoura caudifer. The sequence goes on along the minus strand of PVKU01011590.1, from coordinate 6,590 downwards.
GATTTTAGCTGCATTTCATATTCACTGGATAATTTGGGGTTCAGAACTACCTTATCAATTATGTAAGTAAAGTATTTTCCCCTCTGTACAATGGTGAAATTTGGAGCTCTGAAAGGTTAGGTAACTTGACTAGTTCAAGATCACACAGTAACTGGTAAGGGCAGGATCCTAACCTGGTCTTCAGACTCTCCGTCCATGCTCTTCTCCCCACCCCAGGACACTACCAATTTAATGCTTGAATATTCATGCGTTTCTCTTCAACAAACCTGGACCGTAACTAAAAGCCATGCCACTGCGGCTCTGCCAAAATCCCGAGTGTCGAAATGCAGGTGGAACACTAGTACTTTTCAGTAAACATAAACATGAGCACACATTTCAGTCAGGACCCCATTCAATTCTGGGTTTGCTCCACTGCACAAAACTTATTAAAATTCACTACAGCCTTAAAGTATAACCATTAACGACACTGTCTTTTTCAGTGGGAAGTTCAATGAATGCAAAAGTGACTCATACAGTTTACTTATGGTTTTCTAAATTAATAACTTAGGATGCCAAAGGAAAATAATGAATTACATAGACCTCTCTCCATATCACCCCCGAAGTTGCTTAAGTGTCAAAGAGAGTCAAACACGAGGACGGATGTGGGGCTGGAACCAGTATTCCTCCTTCCTGCGACTGTCATCATCCTCAGGCGAACCCACTCCTCAAAGCCCAGAGGGTCTATTCCTACCCCAATCCCGCCGTAACCACAGTGACTACCGGCCCCGAAGCCCCCGGCGACCCAACCCAGGAGCCGTGCCGGGAACTGCAGCAGCGGTAACTCCCTCGGCTAGCGCCGACCCCTTCCCGAGGCGACCCCACCTGTTCGGGTAGCCCGCACACCTGGGAGCCCCTGCCCCGGCAGAATACGCGTGGCAGAAACCGATCCATAAACGCAGGTCTCCAGGGCGGCCCGGAGACCCCGGGCAAGTCCGCTTCCGCTTCCACCCCACATGGCCGCGACCCACAGCGCCCCCGCCCTCGCATGAGCCCCCAGTCCCGCAGGGCCCTGGATCGCCGGCTACGGGAGGGGGAGCCGGCGCAGCGAAACTGGGGGAGGAGGAAGAGCAGCAGGCGCGCCTGCCCGGGGAAGAGGAGGAGCGCGTCCTGACCCGCCGTAAGGGCTGGCAAAGAGGAAAGGGGAGAGGGTCCGCAGCCGCTGGCAGGGGCCCCGCGGAGGAGCGGGCATCTACCTGAGAGCAGAAGTACGAGCCCTGGATGCCGAGCTTGATACAGGTGGGACACTGGAGCTTGGCCTCGCTACTGCAGCCGTCCGTCTCGCACACCCGTGTCCCCACGGCCGCCATGCTGCCTGGCCGCTGGAAGAGCGCCTCACCGAGGAAAAGGAGGAGGAGGGAGGGCCGAGGAGTAAAGTGAGGCCCAGCCAGAGGCGGAGCTGGGCCCGCCGGCCTCGGGACGGAAGGAAGACGAGCGCCGGAGCGGCCCAGACAACGCTACGAGCCCCACCCCTTCCCCGCGCGCGCAGCTCGCGTCCGGCCCACCGCCTTCGCTCCGCCCCCTCGGCCGCCGGAGCGCACGTGGGAGACGCCAGCGACCCTGGCCGAAACCTCTCCTGGCCGGCGGGCGACCTTGCTGTCGGCCCTCCCGGAGCTCATCCTAGCGCCTTGCAGTGGAGGCCAGGTGAGGCCCGCGAGGGTAGGCCCACGTGCATGGCGCTCTCTACTTGGCCAGATACATTGCCAGTCGTCCCTTATTGACTGAATCCGAAGGTCCTGAATGTTCCCCATGCTCCCAGGCGGTTGGAACGGGCGCTCCACTCCTATGCGGTAGCCCATCCGGCAGCTCCTTAGAAAAGGAAAATAATGCTCTTTCTTTAAGTTCTGTTTCTCAGTGACTTCTCTGAGGCCGAAGGACCACCGCTCATTCACAAAAAAAATTTTAAAAAAAATTGAGGCAGTCGTCTATGAGGAGGTGGGCTGGGATTTGCATCCGTCTTCCATCGCTCCGGATATTTTTTCCACACCAACCCCCTCCATTCCCAATCTACAATGCTAGTACTAGTAAGATAGCAGCTTCTAAATATTAAGTACAAAGTTTAGTTATATTCTATATATAATATTTTTGTATTATCCCGGGTAATTTAAGACGTAAAGAGGGGAGAATTGTATTAATCATGAAATAGAGTTGCAAGGAGAGTTAGAGGTCATCTGATGCAAATCTGTTGCCTAAATCCTTTCAGCTATATCCCAGATCTGCCATTTACTACTGCCTGTGCTTGAATACCTCTTGTTACTAGGGGAGAGAGAGGAACTAAAATTTATTGGCCAACTAAGTACTGTGAACTTTGTGTTATCTAACCCATTTTTAAAAAATTCATATTAACAGCTCACATTACTTTTAAATAACTGCTTTGCAATGTAAGCAATACAAATAATATAAAGTTTTAAATGTTATACACACATAAGCAAAAAGACATCAACCACCAAATATATGTATATATGTAATTTACATGTGAGTATATGTACACAAAATATTTTTTAACAAGAACAGGAAAACATACCATGCAGAGTATTTAGTAAACTACTTCCTTCAATTATTATTGTGAACTTCTTTTCTTGTCATTATATATACTTTCACCACATGATTTTGCTGTTTGCATAACATTCTATTACAATAATAATTTACTGAACTAAACTCACTATAGACATTTAGGTTATTTTTAATTGTTATATATTACAAAGAAAGCTTCGGTGAATACCCTTTTAGCTAGAACTTTGCGTACATCCTTATTTATTTATGTATTTACTTATTTCTTTTAAAATCAGAATATTTATTGTGTGATTAATGGTTGAAATCCTTAAGATGAACTGGATGCTGCAACAGCTGCCCTCTTGGGTTTAGGTATTGGTCCTTCACAGAAACCATGCCTGAATCCACAGTATACAGCTTTTAGGTGCCTCATGAGACCAGTCCCAGTGATGTTTTGGTGATGTTTTGTTGTTTAGCCTTGGCACTCCCCCAGTTACACTTCCAATTGCGCTTGGCCAGGTAGTCACCCTTTCTGCAGGTGGACTTCTGAAGGTGGTAGGCCCTGGAGCAACATTGTAGCTCAGAATGTCCGGCTCAGCACATACATCATGTTGCTGCAGCACTTGCCAAAAGATGTTCCATTGTCATCTGGCTTCTGTGGCCAAGACCAAAGAGAGCTGCATACATCCTTATTTACTTAGGATGTATTCTTGAGAGTGGAATTGATGCGTACAAGGGCTGTCACTGTTATTGTTTTTTATACAGGTTTTCAAAATTTTTTTCAGAAAGTGTGTACATAGTTATACTCTGGTCAGAACTGCACTAGAGATCTTATTTGCTGAGACTCCTAGTGCCAGTTACTGTTTATTTTTAATGATTATAATTCTGATTAATGAAAATGGTGTTCTTTTTTTTTTTTACTAAATTATAACAAGATGATATTTTCCTCTTATTATTAGCATTTATATTTTTTTAAATCCTTACCTGAGGACATTTTTTTCATTGCTCTTAGAGGGGACGGGAGAGAGAGAAGCATCCCATACACACCTGACCAAGGGATCTAACTGCAACCTAGGTATGTGCCTTGACTGGGAATTGAACCCACAACCATTTGGTTACCTGGTAGTGATCCAACCAACTGAGCCACACTGGTCAATGCTATATTTCTTTTTTTATTTGTTTGCTTTTATTTGTTAAAATTTCTTTTTTTTTTTTGCAGAACAATACTAAAAAAAAAAGAGCCAAGACAAATTGGCCACAGTTCCATCAACTAAATACATCAATGTTTCATTCCCCCTTGTTACCTTTAGTCCTTGACCACAGGCATATTCATTGTTTACATTTTTGCAGTTATTGATCAAAATTTTTATTGTATATATTCACATAACATTATACTATGGATTATTCTTAGATTTAGTAATCCTATTCCTTTTCTATACGGTAACTCTTTATGTATTTGTGATTAACTATCATACCTTATGGTGTATAAGATCTTACAACATCCACTTGTATTATATAGCATGTTTTAATGATTTTTTTAATTTTTATTGACTTTTAGAGAGAGAGGAAATAAAAACATCAATGTGAGAGAGAAATCTTGATTGCCTCTCATGTGCACCCGACTAAAGACCAAACCCACAATATGGGTATGTGCCCTGTAAGGGAATCAAATGTGCAACCTTTTGTTGTACTGGATGGCATTCCAATCAACTGAGCCACACTGGCCAGGGCTATATAGCACATTTAGATCCCTTGCAATCCATGTCCACTTGCTCTGAAGGAATTACAGTTTGTTGACCCCTGATGGGTTGTGTTCAGTATTGTGCTATTAAAATAGAGGAATAAAAATTTCTCAAAACTCTGGTACAAAAGACCCTAAGGGTTCTTCTTGGGCACAAGGAGACTGGAGATAGTCCTGCCTCTACTGGCAGTCTGCCTCTTGGGGCTGCTATTCCTCACATCTTTAAGAAATTGATGCTCTGGGGCAGTTAAGAGCACAGATGTTGCATGAAAATAGGCAAACCTCTCTGCTTTGAACCCTGCTCTTTTAGTCATGTTTCCATGGGAAAATTCTTTAACCTCATTTTCCATGTCTGAAAAATACAGATTAGAGTATGTACCTCATAGAGTTTTCTTGTACTTAAATTGGATAGAATTTGTGTCGTGCTTAAGAGCCCAGTAAGTGATATTATTAGTTAGCCTTGCCATCAGCTCCTCCTTCCTTGGTCCTCTTCACTCCTATATGACAAACTGATGAGTAAGATGAATTTCCAAAGACCACCTTTTTGGCTGTTAAGATAATCACCCAGATCTTTTTTGTTTAAGCATAAAAAAGTGACAAAACATAAGGGATTTTTATAAGTTATGTAGTAGTCCCAGTTTTATTCTCCTGAGACTAAGTCAAAGTCCCCATTGGACATCTAGTCACTATTTTCATTCCTGTGGGCAAAGTTCAGCCAACCTACTTCCAGAAGGAAGAATGGATTTCAAGGTCTCAGATGAGAATTTGGAATTTCTAAAGAGTCCTTTGACCTGAAGGCACTTGTTTCCCTGGACTTTTTACATAGGGAAAAGCACTTTGGAGATAGTATGTGTGAGCACATACCCAAAGCTATCTATGTAGCTACCTGCTAGTGCCCATTGACTAGATCAAATTCAACATGACCAAAAAGAAACAATTATCTTGTATTCACTCACTTTTGCCACCCACTTTAAATCTGCTTTTTCTCCTGAATTTCCTCTTTCTTAGTGATACCTTCTGTTTACTCTCGTTTCCCTGGTTCAAAATTAGGCTCCTACCTCTTCCTTATTCCCCCTCAGCAAATTAATCAGTCCTATAGATATGATCTTCTAAATATTTTTTTACATGTTCTTTCTTTTCATATGGCTGCAGCTTTAGTTTAGGCCATTTTAGGCCTTGCTTGGACTGTTACTGTAGCCACTTAACTGCTTCTAATCCATTGAATCTACCCTGACATCAAGCTGATTTTCTAAGAGACAAATCTGATCACGCCTTTCCCTGCTTAAAACCCTTCACTAATGCAGGGCCTGCAGAGATGGAGCCAGGAACAAAGAGGTGGCCAGAGCCTACACAGTTGGAAACAAGTTATTAGTCAGGGTTAAGAGGATCTGTGAGACTATAGGGCCAAAACTAAAGAAAAAGTTAAAAAGATCACAGGCATGGTACATAAAAGGGAAATGAGCAAATAAGTATCTATATTAAGGACAATGAAAACCAAGTTTTTCTCTTTCTGAGAAGGAAGTTACAAGTATGGAAAGGATGAAGGCTGGAATTAATTATGTAGAATTGTATTGGAATTTGAAGTATTGATGTGAACTCAAGGTTTAGATAGATAAATAGGTAATATAGATGTGTGTGTGTGTTTGTGTGTGTAAAGCTCTGACTACTAAGAGGGCCTAAAGGCAGTGAGCACACCTAATCTCCAGATCTTGGTTTCTAAACACCATTCTCCACTAAAAGGAATCAGCTCTTTGGAGGATTGGCTCATTTCACTGCCAGAGAAGGAAAAGTTCAAGATACATCTGGAGAATTTCACTGTACCAGAGCATAAGGTACAGCTCAAAAATGATGGAGACCATAGAAAGGACACAGTAGAATGAGAGTTGCAAGATGGTAGCAGAGTAGGAGAATATTTCATGCATCTCTTCCCAGAACCAAACTGGAAATAATATGTCCCCTAGAGCAAGGAACATAAAGGAAAGAATAAACAAATGGGATCTCATCAAAATACAAAGCTTCTGCATGGCTAAAGAAAACAGTATTAAAATAAAAAGAGAACCAACTGTATGGGAAAACGTATTCGCCAATGATACATCAGACAAGGGTTTAATCTCCAAAATATATAAAGAACTCACATGACTTTACTCTAAGAAGACAAACAACCCAATTAAAAAATGGACAAAGGACTTTAACAGACACTTCTCTAAGGAGGACATACAGAGGATCCAGAGACATACGAAAAGATGCTCAGTACCGCTAGCTATCAGACAGATGCAAATTAAAACCACAATGAGATACCACTTCACACCTGTCAGAATAG